>JANFCV010000455.1:0-113520 GCA_024500475.1 Phthorimaea operculella
TAGCTCGGACGAGGCTTGGCGGTCCCGTGTGTCCGGCCAGCTTGAGTTGTTGTGTTACATTTTAAATGGAACTCGACAACCGTATGTTTATCGTGCTTTGCAAAGTTAGCACTACCTGAATCTCAAGCTTAGTCTATTTATTTCTTTTTGTTGCATTTTAAATGATTTTAAACAATCGCGTGTTTACTGTTCTCTACAACGGTAAATATTCAAGCTTTGCTTAAAACTGCTAGTGAATGAATATGATACATTGAAAAAATGCCACTGACACCACCATGTAACTATACTGCCACTGAACTACCGCAGTCAGCTGTCGCAAGCGAAATCAACATTCAGTAGAGTAGAATAGAAACTGTTTACAATCATATCACTGTCACTAAAAGTGCAAATAATCCTTAAAAAAACTGTCAGTGAAGCTTGAAGAGGCCTTACTGCCTTAACTGTAGAGGCCGGAGCCGGAACGGGACGGAAGATGCTCGAAGTGTAGAAGCGATCGCGTGATAAAGTCTCGTCTCTGTCAAGGAAGTCAGCCTGTCAAGAGCTATCTCGGGTCACGCCACATCCTTGCTAGAGTCCGTGTAAGTGGCAGGCAGTGAAAAACTAAACAAAAATCGGCCAAATATTGTAATTTTTTGTTGAAATAACAGCAGACGAAATCACACTTCTTCGTATTCTTGGTTTAGGAATATAAATAGGAAAATGCTTTTGAATATCTCCGTGTAATTAATTATTCCGAGAATAACCACAGTGACTTTTTTGAATATCAGAAGTTTCTCATTTTACAACTCTCTGATATTATACCTATTAGAAATCATGGCTTCATTTTGATTTTTAATCAAATTTGATTTCAATTTCAATTATAATGTAGCGCTAAATGTGGAATAAAGCAGCTCCAAAATCTGCCTTAAATCCACGTTTCTATTCAATGTTGGCTGAAGAATTACAGAAATAGTTGCCAAAATACAAATCAAGCGAAAAATTGCAAGGAATTCTTTGAGAACAGATATGAACGTGATTTCCATTGCATATCTGCTCTCCATTGACAAAATGTATCAGAAGTTTGTTTGTTTATTGGGTTATAATTATTATTACCAATACAATCATTTTTTTTATCAATGTGTCAAATAAATACGTTGATGTAGTAGGTATTATGAAGTTTTGGTGGTTTAGTTGTTTAGATACGTGAAATACCAATTACATACATATTTTCTTATCAGTGCATTATGTAGGTATAATATCTAACAAAAATGCATTAACCCATCAAATATTTTGGATCAGTTTGCACGAGGAGTCAAAGAATATTTAAGGGCGCCACACACCGCCTCTTTACGCGTACGCATACGCAGGCAGTGTGCGGCCTCTCATACAATCCCATACAGTACGATCGATACGCAATTGATCACGCGCACGCATATTATGTCCTGCATACGGAGGCGGTGTGTAGCAAAATTAAAACACACCATCCATATGAATTTAAAAATATTTCGCCATTGTTGCAAACTGTATCAATTCAATATGGGATAACAATGAAACCACTGTTTCTAAAACCACACAAACGGAGCCGCGGGCAAAAGTTAGTGCCTAGTTCATGCATCAAATAGGTCGAAATACATTGAAGCTAGTGAAACTAGGCCACACGTCGACTTTATACCGGCTGTATGAGTAATACCAGTACGTTACTATACGTACTATCAGAAAATTGAAAATATTTCGCCTTTTCCCCACCTACGACTACGAGTAACATTTAAGGATTTACCTTCAAGTAAACTTTTTTGATAGGTATTCCTTTGGTTGTATTATCAGAGCAGAATCTTTACTTATACGTGCTTATACATACCTAGAATCTTAAAGGATCACCTAACAAACACCTACAAGTACCTAACATCTGGGGATTTACCATCAAGTTAACTGTTGTGGCTGTAAAGTAAGTAACTGTTATTTATTTTCCTTTGGTTGTATTATCTGAGCATAAACTTTACTTATACCTAGAACATTAAAGGATCAATAGTGTTTACTAGTATTTAACAAATATCTCCATAGGTATAAATGCTATATGCTATACCCATTTATATAGCAGCATATATCATTCGTGTTCCTGCCTGCTTCCTTAATCTACTTTATTATTTTTTATCATAATTAGGTACCTATCTGTTAGACTTCACATTGGCTGCACGAAATTACGGTATTTGATTGGCAGCCAGCGAGTGATCGAATGCCTGTGATGCCGAACGACGATGCGGCGTCGTATGTGGTACTCTGGTACCTAAAAACTTCTTTTGTCATTATCACCGGAACGGTAAAATATCGCAACATCATGTGCCAAATGTGCGAACGACTTTTACCTTGAGGAAAATTCTTACAAATCTTTTGCCCACTGAGATGAAAGCTCGACCGGAAATGAGGTAGTAAATGTGACGAGAAAAATAATGATAAAAATGATATTTATCTATTTGGTATAGATGTACCTACTAAGGTCAAGAAATTTTGAAAGCGTAATAATTTTACCTTAGCAGGTTAATTACGATATGAGTCAGTTTTTCCTTCTACCTACAATTTCTATTACAAGAAACATACGTAAGGTCTCTACGTGCGTTAAGAAATGAATTTTAGCCATTATGTCGTTGTTATTCAAATACATCGCACAATGCGACGTCAAATCGTTTGACATACCTAAACCGTATTTGTATCCATAAAAAAAAACCGGCCAAGAGCGTGTCAGACACGCCCACAAATAGGGTTTCGTAGTCAACGTTTAAATATCAGGTTTTTCAGCATTACAAACTTAATTTTGTTGCTGGTTTGTTAGCAGCAGTATGATGACCAACCGCAAATAGAAAAACTCAATTTTTCCTGAAACCTTTAAGGGTACGATATCCGTTATAGTTTTCATTGTAACTTCAGATTGTAAGCTATATTCCATATTTATTTCAAATTTTTAGCGTTTATACTTTAGAAGTTACAGCTGGAACAAATTATGGGTCAAAAACGCCCTTTTTAAAAGCAAATATCTCGTGACAGAAACATTTTAGAGAATTTGATTCAAAGAAACTTCACCTTAATTTTAAAAGACCTATTCAACGATACCCTACTCAATATTACAGAAGAAAAAAAAATTTTTTGCCCCCCTTTCACTTGTATGGGAGGGGGTCCAAAAAACATTTTAAATATTTTTTTCTTAACATTTCTATATTTGGGTCAACACGATCTATCTTCTCACCAAATTTCATGCCGATAGCTCCAAAACTGACGAAGATATGAGGGCGCGGCATACAGACAGACAGACAGACAGACAGACAGACAGACATGACGAAACTATAAGGGTTTCTAGTAGACTACGAAACCCTAAAAAGATGAAATATCGCATTTTCCTAACGCATGCGCAAAAATAACGCATGAACGGACGTTACGCGAGTTTCTTGCTTAAGATGTAGGTGATCACTTCTTTTCTTCGGACATGGTATCTATAAGGATCTAGTATTGTACATTATGGTGCCTAGGTAGGTAGGTACCTAAGAAGCGGTTTAACTGGGTTTTTCCGTGAACTTTACCCTACTTCTTCTAATAGAAACAAACCACTCTCCGGCTAACAAAGTCTTTCAAGAAATGACGTAACGCTGATTTCTAGCTAATTCATCAGCTCATCACATAGCGGATGTACAGGTGCGTACTATCAGCACAATCATGAGTTAGTAATTTAGGGATCAACGTAAAATTTCATGGTTTTTCATTCATATCCACATACACATATCACGCCTAATGCCTATATCCCTTGCGGGGTAGGCAGAACGTAAACGACCACGGACGCGTCTGAAAAAAGTTTCAGAGTCATTGTATCACCATAGTGGCAGTTTGTCAGGCTGTGGCCTAAAATTGCAAAATACATTTACTATCAAATCCCTTAGTCGCATCTTGCGACACCCGCGGGAAAAATATGCGGATTTACTTTTACCATTACGGCATGGTTTTTCAGACAGTTACTAAATAACCAGATTATTATTTAAAATGATTATTTTTTCTAATAATCATGATTATGTTTATCTTTCTTGTGTGCAATACATTGTTAAATAGGTAATTACCTAATTGGTGAATGGTTGAAACGAGCTGGTTTCTAAAACGAGCAAGTCGGCTTACTGTACTGGTCGTAGGTACTCCAAATGTACCGTCGTCAGGAACTATGATATTTTTAATGTAACTTGAGCTGCGACCGACAGTACCCACCATTTAAAAGAGTAGTTTACATTAAAGGAGTTGCGAGAAAGAGCGCAATGTTTCATCTCAACCCATATACTTAGTAGTTTACTTTACGCGCTAATTATAGTTGGAAAGATGTTTTAGTATGAATGTGGTAAACATATTTCGTGATTGAGTTATCTACATCATCATAACAATATTTCTTAATATTGAACACGTTTTTTTTCGTTTTGGGCCCTGCACTAATTGGCCCCGGGGCCGATTAAAGCTAAACTTAGATAACTATTGGTGGGGAGCGAGGGCTCACCCGGGTATTGAACACTAGTATTCTTTTATGTAGCTTTTTTCATTATAATTATAACGCTGTAACTGGATCATGTAAAGAAAGGATCCTGAAATGCGAACATGATTATTTGTCTCGCTATCAAAATTATATACCTATTTTGATAGCGAGGCGTATCTAATAATGAGTGGGATATCAACAATTACGTTGAATTTTTCGGGCTCCTTAAACGTTTGCTAGAGTTTTATCAGTAAATACAGATTAAGGATATGACATCTCGTGCTGAAATTCTTTGATGTCATATCATAACTCATCCCTATTCAAATAATCCAAAGTTGCACAGAACTCACCGATCATCTGTGGTGACAGTTGTTAAGTCAGTGTTAACCATACATTAGGGGTCCTATATAGGACGCCCCACTTTCATTTCATAGCTACACGGAATATAGGCGGATCATATTGCATGTTGGGTATCGTTTTAAGAATTCTAGAGCCCTGTTGCTTGAATTCAAGATTCTCAGCGAAAAAAGAAAACAACAATCTAGGCACCAGATTCGTTACTAAAATTTCTTTTCTGAACTGAATAAAAGTTGAAGAAAAACGAGTTAAGTAGAAGGACCCCAGACTCTCAGCAAAAACATCAATTTGTGAAAACCACTTGACCGTCCAACGCCCTCAACCCATCGTGTAGACTACTCCTTAAAATGAACTCAAGGATCCTTAAATGACCTTCTCGAGTAGGATACTTACTTACATGCAAAATTGCCAATCAGCTGATTCGAGTCTCTATGGGAGGTTAATTTTTTAAATATTTCGTCCTACTATGTTCCAGGGGAAAGTTGTTCCTTATCACAAACCCGTCTTGTATTAACGCTAAAATGGTCTCTAGTAAAACTTCACCTTAGATATATTTCGATACCTATAGTGTGCTTATTAGTTTGGCGGTTTCTATAAAGAAGATCCGGTTGTCATGCACGAGATTAAACAAACTAGGTATAGTATGATGTGAATCTGATTATTCACGGTTTCTAAGAACTCTGACATCAAGTAGGTAGGTACTTTTTATAACATAACACTACAATACATCAGTACAAAGAAATATGGCGATAGATAAGTCGCAGAATTTTGAATTGTTTAAATATGACATCAACAATTTCCCGCGTCAGTTGTCAGATCCAAAAATATTTAAAACTTGATCTGAAACAATAAATTCTGACACTGGATTTATCGATTTGTCCATAGATTTGGCCCACATAAACCTACATTAACAGCGACATTGTGCGATATTAAAGGCATTATACCGAAGCATTATTTTTTTTCCTAAGTGAGTAACGACGTCAAAATGAGATCATAAAGGTATTATTACACCGCGTGTGGGTATCTGGGTATATGACGGGATTATAAGCAGAAATTGGATTTATTTTGTTAGAATTTTCATTATAACCTGTATTCTCCTCAGCCGGAGGCCGACCCACCTGTCTGATTAATGAAAATAAATTGAAATTAATTGTTTCGTACATTAGACACACCTACCTCATGTACCTACCCGAAATTGCTGTGAGGTATTTTGATACCTTGGAAATTCATTCATCTATTCATATATCACGCCTACTACGCAGAAAAAACAGCCATTTACACCACGTCTGACAAAAGTTTGAGAGTCATTCAGAAGACTGTATTACCATAGTGACACATCAACTCTCAAATCCCTTACTTGCTTCTTACGACACCCACGGGAAAGATATGGGGTGATGCTATTTTAAGCCGGCACCACACGGCTCTATGTTCTCTTGCATAACCTCCTTTACTGTTACCTATCTGAAGCAAACTTCATCCCGAGCCTTATCCAGCGTCGTAAATAAGAAAGGAATTCCCTCCAGTCTTTTCAGTTGCGATATGAGCTGAGTAATGACTACCACTTACAGAACAAAATAGTGTAAAGTGTTTCACTTCGTATTAGTAGGTGGATTTGTGCTTTGATTCTTTTCAGGACAATTTGGTCATATTATTGTTAGTCATATAATTTAGAACTGGAGGCGACAAGATGATAAATTAGGTACTTACATATATTTAAATCAAGTACTAAAATGGCCACATTTTAGTCGAAAATGAAATAAACTTGTGTACCTAAACGAAAACTTTAAACTATGACTTCAATAACACAGTCTTCTGATATCACGTGCTGTAGGTGAATGACAGCTTTACGGTCTTTTACGCTCCGCCTACCCCATAAGAGATAGGCGTGATGTATGTATTTCTTTCTTCTGAAACACGATGTACAAAAAAGGGCTGTAGCACACCCAAAACTAGTAACTAGAAATAAGTAGATAGCTGGGACACGGACATATTTTTCACTCTTCCTTGACAGTTCATATCAAATCCAAAACCGGAAGTAACAAACTCTCATACATTATGTAAGTACGTGACTATTATTGGTTGAATGGAAAAACATACTTACTTCGTTCTTTTTGTTGGCTTTTTCGTGAAAACCTTTCCAAGGTAAATGTGATAAAAATGTTTAGTGTCACTTCCCTTCTCGACCCTTCAACTACCTACGGAGATTTGTCTTTGTTGATACAATATATCATACTTCGCATTTACACTACAAGAGAGAAAGAGAAAAAAGATTTGTTAGTATTTGGTATGTGTTTGTGTTAATGATCGATAATCTCAGTATCTAAGTACTAGCCAGATAAATGCCTAAACAAGTTCCTATGAAATTCTGAAATATATTCAGGGCATCTCCTACTCATGAAACTGAACAACTTTTGTCAGCATTTGTTTACGACATTTGCGCTTTGTACACATTATTTTATTGTTTTTATCGGGTCGACGCGCGGGTCGAATAGCAGTTAAACATGCGGACATTTACCTACCTATTTTCCTCGACGTTTCAAACAGGTCGCACTGTTCGTGGGCTTTAGTCAGTACTTTTTCTAAACAGGCATGATAAATAAAATTGGACCTCCCATACAAAATTGCCCCATATGCATCTATCCAAAAGTAGTGTCCTTGTCGCAAAAACGAATGTGTTTTCGCAAGGTTTTCGCTAAATCCATTACTAAAGATGTTTTAGATAAGGGCACACAACTCCCATACATTACGGTTTCGCCGAACATCGAGGACGCATCCTCTCTTACTAACCCTTGTCTTGTGTCCCGCTGTAAAACTCACAAATTATTGCCAAACTCGAGTCAAGAATCAGAATAAAGAAGCCAGTGCACCAAGCGAGTTTTCATGCTCTGCTAATACTGGGTTTGTTTTGCAAAGTTGGTAGTACAGTCAAGCTCGTAAGACTTACATTGGCGGTTGGAGTGTCTAACCGGAAGTGAGTTTGTCTGTACATTCAAGTCAAGCCTTCAGTTTTGCCTCTTTTATTTAATTTTTTATTTTTGTAAGTTGTATTAATTACATTGTATGAAATAACACGCTATATTTTTTCCGTCATTACGGAAACTTGCATTTTATGATGATTCAGTGTAATAAAAAAAAGCGAGAAAAAAATCGCAACTAATAAAATCGCTGTGCGAAGTATTGGTCTAATAGGTGGTGTTTGGATAGATTATCTACTTAGGTACTGAGTCTATCTTCAGCATGAAAACAGCATGCATGATATTTTTTGTTTCGTTCTTGTTGTAAAATTTAATTTGATAAAGTTCTTTAGCACGTTCCGAAACACGAAAAATACCTACTCATTTACACGATTTGATTGGATCTTTAGAAATATGATCCTATTTTAATTAAATGGCCAGCAAATCAGTTGGAAGTTGAAAATTGAGCTTTCCAATGGTTTTCATTTTACAATTTGTATGAACGCTATTTAGCTGACGGGAAATTGAAAATACGATGAATATGGAGATTAAAAAACAATTAGGAGCTAAATATTTGCAATTATCTATCTGTGCAGTTTAATATAATAGTATGTCCGACTGTCCCGTTGGCGTAGTGGATAGTACCTCTGCCTTCTACGCCAAGGGTCGTGGGTTCGATTCCCACCAGACACAAATATTTGTTAAGTCAATTTTCAAATATTTGTGTTTAGTCTGGGTGTTTTCTATGTATAATATGTATATATTTACAAAAAAAAAAGTATATAAGTATTATATCAGTTGTTTAGTTTCCCATAGTACAAGCTTTGCTTAGTTTGGGGCTAGATGGCGCTGTGTGTCTCGTCCAGGGATATTTATTTATTTATGTATGTATAGGTACAAGCTTATCGCCGGCGGATTTGGTAAAAACTGACCAAGGGTTCGTCCAAGGAAAACGCAGCAGTACTCCGAGTGAATTAATCATCTTGCACTGTGCTCGCCAATCCGCCTGCCAAGCGTGGTGATACCTTGAAAAGGTAGTGGACTGTTGCAGCTGTAAGTTACAAGGTTAGCGTCCGTGTTTTGGAGGCACGTTAAGCCCTAAACTGCTCATTACACCAGGATGATCGGATAGTTTGTCGATTTGGTGTCTGATCCAACATTTTTGACAAATTTAACATTACACAACATGTACGATTGCTAGCATTTAACCTATTATTTAAGGAACGAAGATATGCTAGATTTAAGTACATGCAAAAACTAAGGAAAACCAGTATACCTAAGTTGATCCCTTGATGAAGATTGATATACTTGCGTGTAAAAAATGCAATCTACGTTTGATTTCTAGTCAATACAAAATAATCAATGTTTGTCAGTCAAATCAATCTTAACAACTTTTTATGTACTTGTCAATTTGGTAGCTGACGGAAGGTATAATTTTCAATTATTGCATCGAAGTATCGAACAAAATTACTTAATTGTACTGAACGAAACACGTCATCTTCAATCATAAATGGAAATGAGCGTTGTAAATCCAAGAATACCGGGTGTTAAGCAGAGTCCTTGCAGGCGTGATCAGACCAAGAAGTTGTTTTTTTTTACTTCGGAGTTTATGTTGAAAAATGAAAAAAAAAAGAACGATTTTCCATAGTAAGTAGTAGTCAATCAGCTGACGGGGAATATTGTATGCGAGGCCGAAATAGAAAAAAGTTTTAGTATTATAGCAGTCCTGCATAGTTTTCGCTACACCATCCCTTACCTATACCTACCTAAACCCTGTATTTTTCCATTTTTATGATGTCACGGACGGTCAGTCCTGTGGTTGAAAATAATGAGATTTGCAAATAGACACAATCATAAAAACACAAAGTCTACGCAATTCAATTAAAAAAGCCTTTTTTGTACACATATTTGTTTTTCCGTTGATTGACTGTATTCATAAATTATAGGCTTAAATGAACCTTGACCTATTGCAAACATCACCATATTGGTTCCTAAAGTGATTTTAATAGCCACACTTTTTTACTACTGACCTTTTTAAGTTAGGCTTGACTATGATGTAAAACTTTTAAAGAAGCGATCGCAATTTTGATAAGACATGTTTAACATTTTCGCCTAGAAATTGATTAATTAAATTATAGGCATTTCTGACCTTTTTGTGAAATCCTTGCATAGAAAATGCTTAATTAAAATTTACAAGGCATTATTAGCACCTTTAATTAAATTCCCCTCAAACAAATATTGCGTCAATCAAAAATCTTTGATAATTAATTACTAGCGCCTATACTTAAAACAAATATACTAAAAATTAACATAAATCCATTAAAAAATCAACTTGTATAATTTTGGATTTTTATCAAAAATATCAAATTATGTATAAAGAAGTATTAAGTAAAACAAATATCACACCTGACAACTTGCGCACAAATTAAAAGTATGATGTCAAATTCATACAAAACAAAACTTCTTAGTTTGCGCAGGTGATGGTGTTCAAAAATATTAGAGTAAAAAAAACGGCTAAGTGTGAGTTGGACTTCCGTACGAGAGGTGCCGTACAGGGTGTTAATTTAAATGCGTGCCATAGCTTCAGGGTAGGTTAAGTATCGATTAAGGATGCCGTAAAAAATATTGAATAAAATCCCAAACAAAATTATTTTTTCGAATTTTCGCTGAGATATAGGCATTTGAATCAAACGTCAGCCAAGTAACAAAAAATTTTTTTGTGACTGGGACCTTTAACAGACGGACAGACAGATTGCGAAGTCCTAGTAATAGGATTCCATTTTCACCCTTTGGGTACGGCACCCTAAGAAACAAAATAATGTCTGTCTACTTACCGCAAGCTATACTTTATTCCAAACATCTCTCGTTGTGAGTTTGGTAAATTCCTTTAAGGAGAAGGAATCTTATAAGGGTCTCATGCAAATGAGCTGTTAGATAAAGTTTCATCAAAGCTGATCATTTCGAGAGGCTGACTCGGTGTTTCGACAGGGCTGGCACAAAGGTTGACCTACGTGTGTTTTTATGCACCAAGCTACAAAGCTTTTGGAAATGAAAAACATAGGGAGATTTAAACCCATATGGATCTCATTTTCTCAGGTTCAGTTACTGGTTAAATAAGTAATGTCATAGGTTTTGGTAACGTAGGTAGGTAGGTATTCAGTTCTTATTTGGGTACCTAATTTTGTCTGTATGTGTGTTGTAACTAGATTCTCAAAAAGTGTTGAAATTGCGTAAAACTCATAAATGACTAATCCTACAAACGCAAGCCCAACTTTTTTATACTTAGTATAAGTTTTCGAAACAGTCATCTAACAAATTTTTGCAATACTCGTTATTGCCCCCAAGAGTCCGGAACAAGTCACAATACAACGAATCCTGCAAAGTTTTCATTCCAAGTTTTCCAACTTCGCCAACTTAAAATTTAACTTATCTGGATAAACCTTTTGATTGAAGTTCTCCAATCAAAGTTTTGCAATCAAGAAGGTAGGTAATATTTTCAGATTGTTTAAAAACAATGCTCATTGGCCTAGTTACTGGTGTATACCTAATTTAAGTACGGCCTTAGGTTAGGCCATATTTGACAGCTTACAAACTCATACTAGAGGACAACAAAGAAAAATACACTCTATGTCATAGCATTAACACAGGTTGTAGCAGGTGGTTGTGGGATCTGACGCCAGGGTTCATCGGGTCGTTGGATGGCTCGGTGTCCCAATCGAAGAAAGTGTAGGGAAAAATCTACACCGAGCTGCTATTTCCCTCTCACACACACCTCAAATAATGTACCTACACTTACCTGCCTAACTTTTGATGTCAACCCTGTAGGCAATTTCATGAAAAAGAAAATATTTACTTCCATTACAACAAAGAAAGAGGTTCAAAGGACAACAATAATATTGAATCAGCAAAGGTTTAGTATTCAGAGTTGACGATTTTGACAAACTGACATAAACTTTCCCAGGAAATGGGAAAATAAACTGAAAAATATTGTGGGAAAACAAGTGAGTTCTGACTTTTCATTAGCATTGATACATTTTTTTGCGAATTAACCTGGTTACCATTATATCATGAGATACAGCTTCGAAACAGTTTTGAGCACGATTTTCATCTCACAAAAGTTCACTACGGATTTTCAAATTGTTTGAGAAGTACCTAGGTATAGCTTAAGTATTAAAATTGAAAAGTTCCGTCGGTAGATGAACTCTGCATGCTTTGCTCAGTAAAATTTTGAATACACTAGGTATTACAATGCATTTTTACGGGTAGGTGAGGTCGGTGTAGATACTTTAAACTTATCTTCTTGAATATCTAGGTTAGTCGAGAAACCCTAAGTAAACATTTTGAGATCCTGCAGGCGTTATACATAAACTACCTCTAGGTAGGTAATAGATATAGGTCTACCTATAGCGATGTACAATTTTAGTTTCGAGTGCAAAATAGAGCAAAATTACGAAATGCAAAAGCAAATAACATCAAACACAGAAAACTCCGCAACTGAGCAGAATACGGATCCTATTTATATTTTTGTACACAGATTTCCTGTCATCTTTCTTTGATATGAAGAGTAAAAACGTGTTTTTGAAAGATACGTAATGTGATAGGTATTTGAATTCGCAATTACGCATATCTGGCCATGTACGTATAGTCCGCGTGCGATTTGATTGCAGCCACATGTCGTAAAATATATCCCACCAAAAACATTGACTTGTAAACCAAGTCTCGCCTCTCAGTTCTTCTACTGTAAAGTTGTGAGATCCATGTGATGCCAAGTCGGTTATTGATTTATTCAAGGATTACTTCAGGGAACTTTCGTCTTAAGCTATTGCGTAAATAGGTAACAGACATCATTTTATAGTAACCATATCGATATTAAAAAACTTTTATATTTACAATAACTAGAATGACCCGGCCATCGCACCAGACCATCGTATCTCACAAGCAAATTGTGTGCGATTGCCAAGTCATTCTAGTAATTGTAAATATAAAAGTTTTTAAATATCGATATGGGTACTATAAAATGATGTCTGTTCCCTATTTACGCAATAGCTTAAGACGAAAGTTCCCTGAAGTAATCCTTGAATAAATCAATAACCGACTTGGCATCACATGGATCTCACAACTTTTTACAGTAGAAGAACTGAGAGGCGAGACTTGGTTCTTTTTACAAGTGAATGTTTTTGGTGGGATCTCATTTCTTTTTGTAGGTAGTATTCCTCTATCTCTTTTCTAGAACTACTTTCTGAGCCTTCTTTTTGATTTCCTCAAAGCCCATCCGCAAAGTTAACTTTGTAATGCTATACATTTGTATGGAAATACAAAGTTAATTATGTGGTTGCAACCGAATTTGCAGAATGTTATAGTTTTCCCTTTATTCATACACTAAATACAAGTTGTATTCTAAGTTTGAAGCTCCTCAGTCTGCTAGAAGTACCTTAGAATTTTGATGATCGGTCAGTCAGTCAGGCAGAAAAATAAGAAACTTTGACTAGGAATAACTTCTAAGCTACTAGTTTAAATTAGATGAAATTTGAAATATATCGTGTCTATGCAGTGCTTAATAAGATATTTTGAAATGAGGGTTCTAAACTTATCGACAAGGGAGTAATGGGGGGGTCAAAAATGGCATGAACTGGTTCGAGAAAAGGATGGTACGGCCGTGCCGCTTTCAGCTCGACTTGGTGGGGGCACTGCCGTGCCCCCAGATTGGTTTCACTGCCGAATGTACCTAAGTATCTAATCAGACCGCGCGCAGACGAGCGAAATTAGCGGTTCCTGTACAAAACATATTTTATGGTGGCTGTTACTAACTGCTAAATCTGCTAATACCTATCAATCGGTGTGTGTGAGATTAACTTTACCGGCACATTTGTCACATCCATAGGAATCGAGAAAAACGGCTACATATCGATGGTCACATCACTAAAAGCAATATCTACTGCAGCGTATCCATGTTAGTTTTATACTAGAATCACAAACGTCCTACGAGAAAAGGTGTTACCTCAGCCGGGCTGCGCCTTTCTAAAGTTAATCCGACATTAAAAACTAGGGAAATTTAATCCTTGAAACTGACGTCAACATGTACATCGCCAGAACTTCAACCTACCCATATAAAGAATCTATCAGGATTTTTAATGCACTCACATTGCTAAGTCTCATAAATGAAAATAAGAAATTGAATAAATGGCATGTTTAAAACTCAAACCCGGGCCGCATGGTTGAACGCCCCACCACCCTGCCACTGAGCTATCGATGCACCGATTGATGCTTGCCAAATTTTAATCTCTTGATGCTCGTCTCCAAGCGACGATCTACAACATCTATTATTAGAAAGTATTTACAACTTTATTACCTTGATAGTCCACATTATGGGGGTGTAACGAAAACTTTGCAGGCATGATCAGACCATCAAACTGAACAACTTTTACTATTGAGCCAATAATGGGAAACAAAAAAATAATTCCGGCCTTCTCCCATACAAAATTCAAGATCAGCTGACTGACTTTGTATGGGAGGTTGGAATTTTTTTTTTCGTTCCTCACCATTGTTTTCGTTACACAGTCCCTAGCACCCTGTATAAGGAAAAGTTTTTAAGCAGGTATTGTTTACTAGGTACTAGGCTTTTTCTTGTAAAATAGGTAGCTAAATAATTATCCCTTGTAGCCACTAGGGCATTATTAATTATCTGAACTACTACCCACTTATTTGTGATCCTTTGTTTTTCCACAATAACCTTCGAGGGCCTATCAGGAGGGCTAATGGAACCCTTTCATTGGATAATTAGTTTCCCCTAACAATAGGGTTTACAAGATAGCTAGTAATGTTACGGCTAGACTACGGAAAACGTTATAGTACACGTAAACTAGAGGTACCTAGATATTATCTAGTTTCTAGATTGTATCTTGTTTCTAGGGTGTTTTTCACACGCACTTCATGATTGTTCGTTTTTATGGTTTCGTAGTCTACTAGAAACCCTTATCATATTGTCAAGACTGTCTGTCTGTCTGTATGCCGCGCCCTTATAGCTTCGACAGTTTTGGAGCTATCGACATCAAATTTTTTGGTAGGTACACTGAGAAAATGGCATATTAAGAACTAAATAAGTTATTGTTGTAATCAACAAAGCGACTTTGTTAATATAGTGCTTGCAAAGTTTACTGCTAAAAACAAATAAGTGAAAATGGCTAAAATACTTCCATAAAACCAACCACCTAGTTTTGTCAAATTTTAGGCCTATAACTAACCATTTTTCTTTGTAGTACCTAAACAAGTAACCAAGTTAGGTTTAAAGAAGTCCATAAGACCTCATTCATTCATAGCCAAATAACAAAGTTAACTATAGCAGGTCTTCCCATTTAAATAAAACCTATATGATATGTATCCCTGCATAAATAATTAACTTAATTGACATAGCCGATTTACATTGCAGCTGTGATTGAACTACTTAGTTAAAAAATGTATGCTTGCTATTGGTAGTAAACTTTTTTATTTGAACATAAAAATAAACTTTAGGAGGAGTGATGGATGATGAGGCCAGCTGGCCGAGTGATGAGGAGGCAAAAGGAGGAGCTTCCCGCCTGGTCATGTGGAAGTTGTACCTATATACGTCTTCGAGGCGTCGATGACATGTACAGGCAGGGATGATGCTGCTTTGGTTCTTGGAGATGCTGTGATTGCAGTGGTTGCTGCTGATGATGATGACTTGTGGCACCGTTGAAGAGTGTTGCAATGTGAGTTACGTCGTTGCTGTTGATCACGTCAGGGTCACCATGATGAGGCCAGTTGGCCGAGTGACGACAGAGGAAGGTTAAGGGCTTAAGCTACCCGCCTGGTCGGGTGTTGTGTGACCAGGGGACAAACTGGTCCAACCAGACATTTTGGAAGTTGTATATATAGCGATCGGCGGAAACACTTCGATACCGCGTTTCAGGACTGTATGGAAGTATGTAAAGCGCATGCGCACGGCCACAAAACTTCACATCATGTATTTAATAAACATGATATGTTAAAAACTACAAACAAGTTAATTTAAAAATTATATTACACGTATGTATTAGTTCTCGAGTAATTAAGTTGCAGTTATCGATTAATCGGTCAACTTTAATTACACTACATATCTACAATTAAACTACAATAAAAACAGAAGTATTTCAGATTTTAAATGACAATTTAGGTTAGTTGTGACCAATTAACTAATTTATTTTTAAATATTATGGATACTTGTCTCCAACCTTGCATACACTTATTTTAGATCACAGATATTGCTTGCTAAAACTACTGAATAAAGTAATTGAATTTATCAAGTCAAGTTTGGTTGCGAATAATAACTATTATATTTAAAAACGAATAAATACAGTGCTGTAGCTGACTAACACAATTCAACAAAGTTGACGTGTTTGTTTTTAATCATACACAGTTGTGAGTTTTCAGCTAAGACTTGATTGATGCTAAATAAAATTCCGTTAAACAAGCCAAAAAGGTCCTCGGTTAACTTCAGATTTTCTCAGTGTATGCAGATAGATCGTGTTAACCCAAATTTAGAAATGTTAAGAAAAAATATTTTATTATGTTTTTTGGACCCCCTTCCCATAGATGAGAAAGTATATTGAGTAGGATATCGTTGAATAGGCCTTTTAAAACTTAAGGGAGGTTTCTTTGAAATAAAGTCTAACAAAACTAAATTACTTTGTAACGCTGAAAAACCTGATATTTAAACGTTGACTGCAAAACCCTATTTGTGGGCGTGTCTGACACGATCTTGGCCGGTTTTTTTTCGCGTTTTTTAGATAAAATCCCATACTAATACCGCATACTTAATTACTTATAGTGGTTCACGTTTCGTCATCGTCGCGCCTAATTGTGGCTGTCACAGCACGGGTTGTTCTTTGTTTGTATGGTAGTAGTGGAAGAGCCGAAGGCATAAGTGCCTATCTCATCAGGAAGGATGGGCATCTTTGCAGAGGTTTGCCTTGCACTTCCGGCAGGGTGCGCAGTGGCAGACCAAGCATATTTTACATAAATTTTCAATTGTTAACTGATGCCAGCACTTTCATTGTGGACCTTATGACATAATTTTTACGAAAAAATATCTTTCAATAATAACGATTATTTCCATGTTTCGGCAGGATTTGCTCTGGCAGACCTGTGTCTTACGACTTGTTTATGTCTCGGTTAACGATCTAAACCTAGCCTATCGTGGTACCTGATGTGATAGGCAGGTATGCCTTCGGCTCTTCCACTATAGGTGTTTGTTATTTAGGGTGGTGCCAGCTAAGATTAGCATCACCTCATGTCTTTCCCATGGGAGTCGTAAGAAGCGACTAAGAGATTTAAGAGTTGATGTGTATTGTAATTTTAGGCGACAGGCTGACAACCTGTCACTATGATATCCTAGATAATTTTGTGTGGGAGGTTGAAAAAAATTCTCGTTAATTAACATGGCCCTCATAAAATTGTATTTACCTACCAGGGAAAACTGGAGACGAATATTTTGCCTTCATTAATTTCGATATTTCATATAGGTAGACGTATTTCGGTATTTCGAATCAAAAATTTTACACACATTTGTTCTCTTCATTTCATAACGTCTGAAACCTTAATAACTGTTGGTAGTAGTTTTTGGTTAGTTATCGTTTACTGTGTGTATGTATTTGATAAAAGTAGGTATATCATCTTTAAACATTGATTTAAGTAGAAATAATAACTATATGTCTGTTTAATACTAACTTGGTTACTTTCTATTGATATGGTGTTAGAAAAGAATAACACTCATCTCATAATGGTAGCAAAAGTGGTCACCTATCATTGACATCAATGGAGAAAATTGTTGTCGTAAGAGGCCCTTAAGGAGGTTGGAATCTTAGTCAAATTGCAGCAAAGCAAAACATTAAAGTATCAGGAACGAAGAAAGAAGTATCAAAAACTTCGTACGGAATTCATGAATAAGTATTACTTGAATTAACAAATGACAACTTCGCGATTTTTTCACGCGCGTTATTTTATTTTGTATGATATTTATTCCGTAGTGATTCCATATTATTATTTTTCCATTATTATTTTATATATTTATATAACAAGCGATATTTATTCCGCCAGTGCGGAAACTTGCATAAGATTCAGTTTGTTACAAAAAAGCGTGAAAAAAAATCTTAATATGAATTAACAAATGACAACTTGGATCTTTTCATGTCATAGTCCCAATACCTATAGCTACGTACTTATTTCAGAATTACGCGACTTAAACACTTTAGGTAACATGTTGGATATAATAATTCCAAATGGAGCTAATAAAATATGACATCACCCATTGAGCTTTACATGGACAAAAGCACGTAATAAAGAACGGATGTTTTATTAATATTACATCCTACCAGTCCTAATAAATTACTTTTAATAGAAAACTCAGTTACTTACAATGTTCCAAAAAGATGAGGAAAACATAAAAAATATATCGAATTATGTTTAAGTCTTTCTCCATCCAGCCAAACGTTAAATCATATCGACAGGTGGAATCCATTGGCCCGATAAATATACCTTTTATTGAAATAAATCACATTTTATAAACACGTGTTATACCACCAACTGTTTTTGACACCGTAGGCCTGTGTTCGGCGTGTTTACACGGGGAGAAAGTGTAAATAATGTGTGAAATGTTTTTATTAGTAAATATAAGTATTGTTCGGACTAAAAGCAGCCTATCGGGTTACTTATTTAACAGATCAACTTGTGCTGGTTTATTTCAATAACTGTATGGAGAAGTTCTCATATGTTGGTCCCTTGTACAGTCCACTGCAAAGTTACCTGACCCTCGTTACCGACTTCGGCTAAATAATATTGGCTTTGGTGCTGTTAATAAGTAGTATCTACCTACAAGCTTGTAAGTCCAACTTACAACGAGACAAGAATAGGTACTGATAAAACCATACAACTTTGGTCCTAGCTTGCAACTACGGTCCAAACAAAGTTACGTGCGTTTATCTCGTGTGTGGTGGTGACAGTTTTTAAGTCAGTGTTAACCATACATTAGGGGTCCTATTAGTATGCCCCACACAGGAGGAACTAAATAAAAAAAACATATAAGTTTATTTGAACCATAGTTGCAAACTAAGACCATAGTCCATAGTTGTATGGTTTTACGGTACCTAAAACTTTAAAATATGAAATTCTGATAATATGAAACAGACCTTAAATGGCTTGTCTAAATTTAGATAGGTACTCACTTACCGAAGCACAAAGACGTAATGGTAAACTAGGCAAGTTACTACTTAATCTTGTTTACTACGGATTTGACAACAGTTAATTCGATAATCCTTTAGAGGGCCGACTAAAGAGATCATGCTTAAATGCTATTTTGAGAATGTTCGATATGGACTACCTAAGCCGATATGCATACAACTTTGTCAAAATTTTATTCTCCCTTCGTATAATAGGTGTAGGTACCTAGGTATATAGTCATGGGATTTTTATTTCTTATGAAATTGGATATAAACTGTGTGGGAGAGCTTTGTTGTCACATTCAGATAAACTAAATTATTGTGAGTAGGTCAGAAGGACTGACAAGTCTAATTACCTATCTAATTACTTTTTTAGCATAAAAAACGACGCTGGAAAACTAAAAAGGTTGAAGTATTAGGTGTATTGTCGTTTATAGGTACATTTTCACGAGATGGCATCAAAACACTACATGTAGCTAGGTAAATAATAAGGAAATAGTTTTTAAGCATATAGCATTCTTATTTTATTAATAAAGGTAATCATTCAAGTCGAATTCAATAATTCACATCGGTCATTAGTCGTTACATTAATAATAAATGATGACAAATAAGGAAGTCTTTTGAATAAACGCGTGCTGACCAACAAGTTCATACTTACCACAAAAACGTAGCGCTAGGTTACTGAATGGACTCCTTACCTGCCAAAGAAAAAAACATAGTGTTTAATATCATCATCTTCCTGCCCTTATCCCAATTACTTGGGGTCGGCGCAACATGTTTTGTTGAACACAAAATCGTGTTGCAAAGGATTTGGCTTTATTTTACGACCGGTCGCCTACCAGTAGTCAACCCTCCTTGGGAATGCTTTTATTTGTGGTGGATTAACCGCCCCCATACGGTTGGCCCTGGCTATTTGGGTCGGGTTTATCCCTCGGTCGCTTCTTACGACCCCCACGGAAAGAGACGGGGTGGTGCTATTCTACTCTGCCGGCACTACACGGCGACTGCCGGCACTACACGGTGTAGTGCCGGCATCTTAATACGTTACAAACATCTGATTATGAACATCCAACCTTAAGTAGTTAGCTCTTTAAATATATTCGTCAGTATGTCACGCACTTTTCCCATCTGTTAATTATTCACTAGCTATCGATACTGTAATCACAGCTCTATTGCATACTTGATGCCTTGGCTCGCACGTACACCCCACAGAAGCCGGTATCGAGCAATCAACGTGCCTGGAGCTCATAACATTCTAGACCTCCTGTAGGTGTACAGAGTCAAGCCACACTAGGGGCGTGCTCCGCGACGAATGGACTGCTTGAAACGGTGTGGTTGGTTCCTTGTCCCTGTTGAGGATGGGACAGGGTGGAGCAAAATGTGGCTAGGGTGTTGCCCCTCTTTCTGACGCAACTTAGTCCACCTAGCCCACCCTACCGTACCTTACCTCAGGGATACATCCACTGAAACACTGCCACTGTTTGGTTGCCTAGGAAATATTTGCAGACAATATGTTGAACAAAACAGGATTTTTGCCACGATTGAAATTATTATTGTTACTTAAATACTTCGAAGCGGTTTCACGCCCACGCGGTCACGCACGACACGACAAGGCACTGAAAACTCGTCAAGAATAGACTGGTTCGGCCAGTTTTGACAAAACAATGATTTGGCCTCGGAATTTTAAAATGTCTTTCAATTCAAATGTAATTTATTTTGTAAATTATATGTATATTAAACTAGCTGCCCGTCAGCGGTTTCACCCGCTGCAACCTATTATTCCGCGGGAAAAAAGCATTACTTACTCGCCAAGAGATGTCGCTGTTAGTTTTCGGCGAAAACGTTTAAAACGCGAATCGGCTCAGTCACGCCACCTTTGCAAAAATATTGGAATATGCGTGATCCCGTAGGAATAAGACATTTTCCCGTGGTAAAAAGTAGCCTATGTGTTATTCTAGATACTCTTCTATATTTGTGCAAAATTTCATGTCAATCTAATCAGCCGTTTTAGCGTGATGTCGTAACAAACACACACACAAACATCCGCCTTTATAATATTAGTACGAAGTACGATTAAAACCGACTGTCAATTGAAACGTTCCACAGAGATGCTACAAGTCTACAGGTAAAATTCTTAGTAAACTCCGCTGCTGGTTATAATGGCTAACTTGGACGCCCTGCGGCCATATGGACCAATGACTTTTAGCGACTGGATGGCGATAACGGGAGAACGTGCGCTGTGGCGTACCCTGGAGGAGACCTTTGTCCACCAGTGGATTGCTAGTTATGGGCTGATGTGATGTGTGATGTGATGCACATCGCTGCAATGTACACCAAATTTTACCTGTAGGAAGACATGTTGCCTGTAGTTGGTAAATTATGGTACGTTTCGTTCCGCTACGGACCTTCCGTAGGTATGGCCCGACACTTACCAACTTTTAATGGAATAGTCAATGTAACCTGGCCACAGAATTGCCTACAGTTAGGAATCGTTGTTGTAAATTATATTGGTCATGCAGTACGAACTTTATTGTGTGTTAGGAAATTTTGTGGTTTAGGCTATCTGGGTGGTGGTTTCATTGGGCACTGATTTACAGCCAATTTTGATGTAGATGTTTCTAAGTGTGAATATGTCCTTGTATTTATTTTATACTGGCTATGGTACGGCCTTTCGAATAGGCGATATTTTACAGCTTTCGCACCTATACTAGAAGATATGTTTCAAAAGAAAAATAGGCCTTATGTCATTAGAATTAATATGTTTATGACAGCTGTAAAATATGCCTTATACCTATGAATGGCGGTACCAAAGCTGCTATTTCCTTCCGCTGTTTCCCGTTTTCCTGAAGTAATAAAATAAGGCCTTTTGGTGGGGTTACTAGTATGGTTCATGTTAGTTATCTACTCAGAAATAATGAAGCTTACTTACAAGGCAAGAATTTTTTAATCGCTAACGTATTTCGAAGATTATTGATTGATCAATTACACACACAGAACACACTAAGGTTTTTTTTTTTTCATTATTATAGATACTTATTTTTATATTATGACATCATTTCTTAACAACACTTTTCCTAAGTAAGATTGACAGTCAGTGTCTTAACTTTTTGTATTCTGAGCTGTTTCAGCCTGGGTGCAAAAACAGTACTTAACTGTATCACGATTCTATCCTTATTTAGACAGCTAATTGCCTTACCGGGTAGAACTACGACGTCGATCTACCTAGGTACCTAGCCTAGACTAGCTAAAGCACTGAACACATTATGTAGAGGGTGTTCGGGAAATTCTGCGTTCATTTCACACAAGACATGTACTAGTACGAGTAGACTAGCTAGTAATGCAAGAAACACACGTAGCATTTTTTGTGTGTTATTTATGCGCAGCGCTATCGCATGCGTTAGTATAATACGAATGTTGACCTTATTATTATACTTTATAGGTACGGTTTATGTCAAACAGTTTGACTGACACATCCATCGATGCAACGTCGTGCGATATGCAGCGCTAATACGTCTGTCAAACCGTTTGACATAAACACGTATTCGTATGAAAGTAAGTTGGTATATCGCATTTTCCTGCGGAAAAAATAACGCACAAACGGACGTTAGTGTTTTTCTCGACTAAAAACAACATTTTCCAAAAGGTTTACAGGATTAAAATAAGCCGAGTCATTTTGTACTTGAGTGAAGTAGCCTTTCAATTATTATTTTTACCTACTTTCGGCTCTTTCTTCCTTTCGAGTAAATTGCTCCGTTTCGTTGTAAGATAGCTTCATTTTAATTTACTTTTTGCCCCTTTTCCTTCTTTTGGATAATTGTTCAATTTCGTGGGCTAATTTATCAGCTCTTGAATGTAGGTAACCCAGTAGGTATTTCGCCAAACATCCTGTACCTAGGTATAGGTCGGCAGTAAAGGCTATTTTCAAGCCACAACGCCCACAGCGTACAGACATACATGAATAAAACAAGGTTCTCGAGATCTCTACACAGAATGTACAATCGTATTCCCGTTTCTTACACAATCACACCTTTATCCCTTGCGAGGTAGGCTGAGCTGAGCGTCAACGGCCATGGAAACGGTCGCTGGCAACTTTTTCCAGGTCACCGTAGTAACAGGTGGTTCACCTCATCCCTTTAAAATGACACAAAACTTCAGACTCATGCCTCATTTTTATCTATTAACCCTACTGCGGTAGTATTTAGGTAAATAGGTTTTTATCGATTTACCTGGGTCTCGAGTGCTTTAAAACTTATATCCCTCTCTCAAGTGCTCTGTCACGAATCCCGCTAGAAATAAATAGGTGGGGTAGAACAGCGTTGAAATCGGTGCTACACAGAAGGTTCACTCGACCCTACTTAGGATTTTCACGATTTTCACTTGTTATTTGGCCAGGGTAGCTAAGCTACTATCAAAAATCTCAAAGTATAAGAATAACGAATCAGCAAAATCTGATACAAGACCGTCATACGATTCTGAGACAATTTTAATCCAAGAAAAAATACGTTCGTGGCAACCATCTTAGTTACCTTGATTTCTCCTGAGATTCCGGTTATTTCCATTTAAAGCTGTGGTTAAAGTCAGTAAGCGTCAAAATCGTCGCTTTTACTGAGTGAACCATCTTGTATTGACGCCCCGCGCGCCGTTTCCCTAATTTGTGGTGCTACCGAGTTGGCTCCCAAAAAACTGCATGCAAATGTCACCACTATATAATACTTTTGTTTTTTTTTACGAGTAAACCACGCTTAGACGAGTAGTAAGCCCACTCACAGCAAACATTATTATTCCAACAAACGTTCATTCAGTTTTTGATGAATAGCACCCATGTTTCACTGTTTTATCAGTGTTGCATGACATTTGTCTTGTTTTCTTATGAATCATGTGAATGCGAGGACCGATTACAAAGTACACTTTTATAGCTTCATTCCACTCCAAGTTTATATTGGCTTTCTCTCTTGAGATTCTTTCGATTGCTTCCACAACGTCACGAAGCGTAGCGGTTGTTATAAAAATAAATAAGCGATTTTTAGGTTTAAAACACACTTGCATTACAAATCAAATCGTTTACAAAATCAAAGATCTTTTGCGAAACTTGTTGTATGTCATACATTACACACAATCATCACATAGGTATTTATTAATCAAAAATACAACGAAAAACTTTTGAAAGTGAGCATGGCTCATGAAACGAAATAAATGTTAAATAGTATGATTCCACTGATGACCAAAAGTCTCTTCGTACCACACCTTTCCATCTACCGGACCTTTCTTGTAGTGTGGATTCTGGTATCACAGGAAAAACCTGCTAAAATTTTTGCAGATAAAGAAGTGGATCCCGATTATGCTAAATTATTTGAAGTCATATAATTTGATAGAGAGGCAAACAATAATGTTGTCAATTCGGGGTCTATAATAACAAGTTATACCATTGTGTACATTTTACTAGTAAGTAGATATGCAATGGTATATGCGATAAAGAAATGAATGGGGTTTTATTTCCCGGAAAAAAACTATAGCGTGCGGATTACTCAACTCACCCTTAAGTTGAACTCAAGCTAGATTAGTTTATGTAATTGGGGTTAATACCAGATTTCTTGTAATTAGTTTCGTATTAGCTTCAACTAATGCTTTTAGTTTCGTGAAATTGTCGAAAGCATAAACCTCATAGGCAATTAAATTCTAACGTAATTCGTTCATGGCACGAGTTTTAATACTTTTGATACAAGGAAACAAAAACTATATTCCTTTATTATTTACTTTCATTCTTCTACGTAACGTTCTTTCAGAAATTCCACTTCGTCACAGTTTTTCACACGTAACGTCCGTTTGTGAGTTATTTTTGCGCAGTGATATTAGTTCGAGAGCCCAGGGGGTAAGTGGCTATCTCATAAGGTACCACGATAGGCTAGGTTTGGATCGTTAACCAAGACTTAAACAAGTCGTATGACCCAGGTCTGCCAGAGCCAATCCTGCCGAAACATAAAAATAATCGATATTTTTCAGAGTCATTTTTTCGTAAAAAATATGTCATAAGGTACCACAATGAAAGTGCTGGCATCAGTTAACCATTGAAAAATTAGGTAAAAAGCTTGGTCTGCCACTGCGCACCCTGCCGGAAGTGCTTGCCAGACCTCTCCAAAGATGCCCTTCCGACACCCTAAACTATCTCATCACCACGACGCGACCACCACAACATAATAGCCAAGATCACTCTGACAATAGATCACAAGGTCTGCCAGGCCTAAACTTGCCGCATCCTAGTGTTTCAGAAATTTGAAGTTGTAGGTCCAGTGTATGAAAAATGCCCTATATCTTTTTCCCCCCGTGTTTGATTTTAATGGTGCCTTAATACGAAATGCTCTCCATAATGAGGAGCTTCGAGTCATATAGGACAGTTGGGTGGAGGGTTTCAGTATTGAACACAATCCTGTCAAAAAGTTTGAAATAGAGGTTTGGTCTATGGAAACTGGCCTATATCTTATTCCCCCCGGGTTTGATTTTGATAGCGCCTTAATATGAAATGCTCTCCATAACTAGGAGCTTTGAGTCATATAGGTCAGTGAGGAGGAGGGTCTCTGTATTGTACACAATCCTATCAAAAAGTGTGAAATTGTAGGTAAAGTGTATGAAAACTGGCCTATATCTTTTCCCCAACTGGTTTGATTTTGATGGTGCCTTGGTATGAAATGCTCGTAATGATTAGGAGATTCGATTTGTATAGGTCAATTGGATAGAAGGTCTCTGTTCTGTGCACAATCCTCCTAAATATGAAAATATTCGATAACTTCTGCAGATTTTATCAGTTAAAATTGTCATATCATAAAGAACTCGAATAAAAGTGCTTGCATCAGCTTACCATTGACAAATTATGTTAAAAAAAAACTTGGTCTGCCACTGCGCACTCAGCCGGAAGTCCTTAGATGAGATAGGTTAGGGGTGTCGGAAGGGTATATTTGGAGGGTCTCTCAAGGACTTCTGGCAGAGTGCGCAATGGCAGACCAAGTTTTCTTAACTCAATTTATCAATGGTAAGCTGATGCCGGCACTTTTATTCGGGTACCTTATGATATGACAATATTAACGGCAAAAATCTGCAGAACATATCCAATATTTTCATGTTTAGCAGGATTGAGATTTTTTCCGTTAACATTGTAATTTCATAAGGTACCCGAATGACAGTTCCAGCATCAGCTTACCATTGATAAATTGAGTTAAGAAAACTTGGTCTGCCATTGCGCACTCTGCCAGAAGTCCTTGGGAGACCTCTCCAAATATACCCTTCCGACACCCCTAACCTATCTCATCTAAGGACTTCCGGCTGAGTGCGCAGTGGCAGACCAAGTTTTTTTAACATAATTTGTCAATGGTAAGCTGATGCAAGCACTTTTATTCGAGTTCTTTATGATATGACAATTTTAACTGATAAAATCTGCAGAAGTTATCGAATATTTTCATATTTAGGAGGATTGTGCACAGAACAGAGACCTTCTATCCAATTGACCTATACAAATCGAATCTCCTAATCATTACGAGCATTTCATACCAAGGCACCATCAAAATCAAACCAGTGGGGGAAAAGATATAGGCCAGTTTTCATACACTTTACCTACAATTTCACACTTTTTGATAGGATTGTGTACAATACAGAGACCCTCCTCCTCACTGACCTATATGACTCAAAGCTCCTAGTTATGGAGAGCATTTCATATTAAGGCGCTATCAAAATTAAACCTGGGGAATAAGATATAGGCCAGTTTCCATAGACCAAACCTCCATTTCAAACTTTTTGACAGGATTGTGTTCAATACTGAAACCCTCCACCCAACTGTCCTATATGACTCGAAGCTCCTCATTATGGAGAGCATTTCGTATTAAGGCACCATTAAAATCAAACACGGGGAAAAGATATAGGGCATTTTTCATACACTGGACCTACAACTTCAAATTTCTGAAACACTAGGATGCGGCAAGTTTAGGCCTGGCAGACCTTGTGATCTATTGTCAGAGTGATCTTGGCTATTATGTTGTGGTGGTCGCGTCGTGGTACCCGATGAGATAGTTTAGGGGTGTCGGAAGGGCATCTTTGGAGAGGTCTGGCAAGCACTTCCGGCAGGGTGCGCAGTGGCAGACCAAGCTTTTTTTACATAATTTTTCAATGGTTAACTGATGCCAGCACTTTCATTGTGGTACCTTATGACATATTTTTTACGAAAAAATGACTCTGAAAAATATCGATTATTTTTATGTTTCGGCAGGATTGGCTCTGGCAGACCTGGGTCATACGACTTGTTTAAGTCTTGGTTAACGATCCAAACCTAGCCTATCGTGGTACCTTATGAGATAGCCACTTACCCCCTGGGCTCTCGAGCTATATCGTGTAATTTAGAAAAATGCGAATTTCCACCTTTTCATACAAATAAGGTTTATGTCAAACGGTTTGACGGAAGCATCCGACGACGCAGCGTTGTGCGATACGCAGCGCTAGTATATTCGTACGCATATCTATGAGAATAAGGTCTAAATTCGTATTGTCCTAATGCATGCGTTTCGAAGAGCAAAATAACGCGTTATTGTGCGTTATTTTTGCTATACGCGTGATATACGCGTGTTTCTCACCTAAATACTTAATTCCGTGCTACCATAAACTAAATTCTTTTACTTTCATTCTTCTACGGAACGTTCCATCAGAAATTCCACTTCGTCACAAGTTTTACCTCGTTAACTTCATAGTTTAATATTAAAATTTTCAGTGTATTATAAAACATTCCTTTGAAAATTGAGTTGGGAAAATTAAATTCCACGAATATTAGACCTTAAATAAACTGTCTTCGTGCTTTTTACCTCTTTTGTAACCCTTAATTTGTAACCTTTGTAGTGCCGGCTTAAAATATCAGCACCCAATATCTTTCGCGTGGGTGTCGTAAGAAGAAGGGATTTGAGAATCGATGTGTATTGCAATTTTAGACGACAGGCTGACAGCATGTCACTATGGTGATAAACTGTTTTTGAATGACTATCAAAAATTATCAGACGTGGTGTAAATGGTCGTTTTTTGCAGTCGTTTACGCTCTGTCTACCGTGCAAGGGATATAGGCGTGATATATGTGTGTGTATATTATTCTCAGTTTGGTTAGCATGTATTGCGCAAGAAATCGAACGTCAGACCTCCGAGATCGAGACATGATTGTTGAAGATATTGAATCATAATCATAGACAGCTACAACCGGATAACATTGATTTGTGTCACAGATTACTACGTGATTATCGACATAACATTGTGTAGGTAACATATTGTATGATAACATAATTATGTCTAAACCACAATGATTGAAGATTAAGTACTATCGGCAGAATCTCAAGTACCTAATCCATTGATAAGGAATTAATTCAATAAACCAGTAAGTTAAAACGGAACTCTAAAAAGCTAAAACCTTAAAATTATTAAAATTTGTAACCTATCGTTCCCGTGGGTGTCGTAAGTGGCTGAGGGATTTGAGAGTTGATGTGTATTTCAATTTTAGGCGACAGGCTCACAACCTTTCTCTATGGTGATACACAGTCTTCTGAATGACCCTCGAACTTTTGTCAGACTTGGTGTAAATGGCCGTTTTTTTACAGCTATTCACGCCCTGCTTACCCTGCAAAGGATAGAGGTGTGATTATTATATGTTAATTATGTAGGTAGGCATGTATGTAGGTATCTATGTTCTGAACAAAAACTGTTGTTGATTGTACTAAACTAATTAAGTACAGTCGGGGTCAAAAGAGCATATCTAGGACCTTCTCAAATGGTTCAAATATATTTCTATTTCCAAGTTTAGCAATTAATGTTTCTACTTTTACAAATAAAGTATTAAAAAAAACACTAATGTAGGTAATGTAGTTCACGAGATATTTTTGAACCATTTGAGGCGGTCATACAGTCATACATACCTAAGCAGTTTTGACTCCGACTGTACATAATAAGACGCGCTACTTAGTTCATCTTCACGCTGAAACGTAATCATGAAATTACTGTATGTAATTATTACTAGTTACATACAGTACCGTCTTTGTCTACGTTGTGAAAAGGGGTGCATGGGTGAAACAGGAGTTTTGAAGTTCCATTTGCTCTTTGCAGTCAGTCTCATTACCCTAATGTGACTATGAGGGGAAACATTGCATTCTTAGGGTACCTACCTACCTACCTTTAGGTACTACATATTTAGGCAAGCTGTAGCGAGTGCACCTAAAAGTTAGAAGGGTAGTAGTAGTAAGTACACAACGTATCCGTCCATCAGCAGTAAAACGCCAGTGACAACACTATTGAACCTCTATTACTTCTCATACATTTGACGTAGGCATCTATGGAAAAACTGTTGTTTACGTTTGACAGTATGGCGCGGAGCGATACGCGCACTCTATAGCTTGCTTATAGGTACTATTAACGTCTCTAAATAAGGGTTTTTTTTTTTGCGTAGGTAGGGGGAAATCATCATGGATGCCATAAGGCCCGGGCGTTTACGGTATGCCCGACTCCGCTGGGTTACCCCCAGGCGACCTACGGACTAAACCCCCCCAACCCCCCCCCCCCTGTGGAATTTATTGTTGGTATGCAATCCAACGATTTAGACTTCTAAATACGTCTAAATAAGGGTGCATTACTTTCGATAAGGTACTATTGCATGTATGATGTGAGCATGTGGAAAGGAACAAATTTATCCACAAGGGTTCATCATTGACAGACGATTTATTCAGTGTCTGAGGCAAGATTTTTCATGGCTGTATAAGCCGATACGGGAGCGGCATGACTTTCCGCACGCTCTACAAACGAAGGTGGAATTAGAGACTGGCACATGCATGTTTAGATGTCGTTTTTGCCTTTTGTTTGCAAGACCAGCGAACCAGGCATCATCGTGAGCTTTACGCCCATCAAACACACGCTTTCTCCATACATCCCTATTCTCAGCAAGCTTCTCCCAGCTTTGATGGTCGATGTCAAACGCAGCCATGTCCCGTTTGGCGCAATCTTTAAAACGTAGCATCGGTCTTCCAACTCCTCTTTTGGCGTTAGCTACGGCGCCAAGCAGGACACGCCGCGGTAGACGCGAAGGTTCCATGCGGTACACATGCCCGAGCCACCGCAATCGTCTTTGCTTAAGCAAAGCGGTAAAGCTAGGCAGCTGTGCAATTTCTAGAACTCGCTCGTTTGTGACTATGTCCTGCCAAGTTATATGCAAGATGTTTCTTACGCAGCGCATATGAAATGTGTTGAGTCGACGTTCTTGTTTTGCGTACGAAGTCCAGGTTTCAGCTCCATACAAGAGTATGCTTAGAACGCAAGTTTGGTAAACAATTATCTTGGTTTTTGTGGTCAGGTGTTTATTATTCCATACTCTTGTACTGAGCCTGCCGAACATGGTCGCCGCTTTGCCGATACGAGTATTGATCTCAGCATCGAGGGTGAGATTGTTCGACACAGTCGACCCCAAGTAGCAAAACTTGTCAACTATGTTCAAGGGAACGCCACCGAGCAAAATACGTGGTGTTTCTCCACCTTGAGCTAGCACTACTGTTTTTGGCATTAATGGACATTGAGAACAGAGAACACGCGTGGGAAAACTTATCAACAATGTCTTGAAGCTCACTTTGAGAATTAGCAACGAAGGCTGCATCGTCAGCGAACAAAAGGCTATCGACGAATAAGTCATCGCGGTTACGTTTTGACTTAAGAAGCGAGATATTGTACAGCTTCCCGTCAGCCCTAGTGTGCAGGTGTATACCCTGTTGGTCATCGCCGAAAGCAACTTTAAAAAGCAATGAGAAGAAAATACCAAACAGGGTAGGAGCCAACACGCAGCCTTGGCGAACACCTCTACGCATTTCGAACGGCTCGGATGTATTGCCGTTAAAAACAACAGATCCTTTCATGTCCTCGTGGAAGGATTTAATGAGGCTTAGAAGTTTTGTAGGGCACCCGATGTTTAAAAGTGCAGTATAGAGTCCTTCTCTGCTCACGGTGTCGAAGGCTTTGTTAAGGTCGACGAACGCCACAAACAGAGGTGTTTTCTGCTCTCTACTCTTTTCCTGCAGTTGGCGAAGTGTAAAGATCATATCTGTTGTGGAACGTTGGGCGCGGAATTCACATTGCGATTCGGGATATACACGATCAGCAAGTTTCTGGAGTCTTATTAAGACTAACCGAGCAAATAATTTACCTACTATACTTAAAAGGGATATTCCACGATAACAGTTACAGTCACCGCGGTCACCTTTGCCTTTGTATAGGGTAATGAAGTTAGCATCGCGCATATCCTGTGGTATATATCCCGCTTCCCAACATTTACACAACAGATTATGCAACCTCTTACACAAGGGTAAGTAGGTAGGTAATAGAAGAAAAAATATTAAACATGACCTATGGCTTTGCACACTCGATACGTATACAGGGAGTAACGGAAAGGGTATAACAAGCCGGAAGGAGGTCAAGGTACTCATGAAACTGAACAACTTTCCCCATGGAACATGGGTCGAAATGTGAAAAAAAAATTTGGTCCATCCATATTAAATCAATTGGCTGATCGGCGATTTTGTATGGGAGGTCCAATAACTTTTTTTGACATTTCGACCCATGTTCCATGGGGAAAGTTGTTTAGTTCCATGAGTTTCCTTTCCGTTACTCCCGGTATATTACATTTTTATTTTGACATATATATTTTGTCCGCTAGTTGTCATATTTATTTCTATTAAACATGGCAATGTTTGCACCAAAGTAGAGACTAGAGACCTACCTACTAGAATCGGTCTGGAATCAGTTCGCCGACTTGCTCGTTTCGCAAACCGGCGCGATTCGCCAACTCGCTCTGAGCCTACTTGCGCTAGTATCTACGTATCTACACATACATTTTTTAGAACAATCCACGTTTAAGTTTATAAGTTGCTCTTACTAGAATATATTTCAAATTTATTGGAGGAAAAGCGAAAAATCATATCGAAATACTTTAACACGTTCCCGGACAGAACGGTCATAGCATTCGCTTTTGCACTTCGTCTAGTGACAGAACTGTTATAGCCTACCAAATTGACGGTCACTTTTTAGCCAGAGCTGCCCAGACATGCGCTTCATTCATACAAAAATGAGAAGAGCATTTTTTAGTGTCACTGGGCAACTTTTTCCAATATTGTCAGTGTCAATTAGAGTAGTTTTTACGTGTGTTCAAAGTTTCGTGTTACCCGTCTCCCCCCTCACCCCCCAAAATGACAGAGCGGGTATACCATTCCCGGTTGTATGAAATTTTCTTCAGTCGGCTGGCATGTGTCACTTTTAGCAGACGTGTCTATGTGACCGCTTTCGCGCCAAATTTTAAGGTTTTCTAATCGATGCCAGTAGCCTGTTTTTAGCTTTATAATGATGCAATAACATTAGATTTGTAGTGTAAATTCGATACTCTATCCTAAATTCAATTTTATACCCTAAACACTTCAAATAAAGTATAGATCACAGTAAGAAAATAATCAATTTTGTGGTTTGTTTGTGTACATATTATCGATACTTCCCGTAAACACAGACCAATTTCAAAAATTCTTTGACTATTAGAAGGCTAGACTAACCCTGATTTTTATAATTTTACTTATTTTCTCGATAAAATGACAAATTTCTGTAATAGAAATTGGTAAGCATCCCACTTGTACTAACTGAGTAATATTTTAAGGGTTTGAGTATGTGTTCTTGTTACTTATTTACATTCTTATGGCTTGTAGCTTGGATAAAACTGGAAGATTATAAAAAGGTAGCTTTTTATCACGGAAAGATTGCTTACTTCTACGTACTTGTAAATCCACACTACAGCTTTATGAGATAACGAATTTCATAATTGCCCTGATAAGAAAAATATTTACTTTATAATGAAAACAAGATGGAAGTAGAAACATTAACGTTGATCCACGATCCTTAAATCGATGTTGTGCGAGGCGTATCTTCCGAAGATCCTGCCGAATCAATAATTTATTGGAGGGAGCCACCTAAGTTCTTGTCTAAAAGAATCTCCTGATCAACAGCAAGACATATCTGATCAAAACAAGATATAAGTTCAAACATGGATGATAAACCATGATTAGCACGTCAATATTGGGAGACGCCTATCTTTCCAAGAGCCTGGTGGTAGTGTAATCAGGTCAGCTATTAGAACAGTTCTGTCGCGATTTATAGCAACATCCGACTGTAGCAAGTGACAGAACTGCATTAACATTCGCTGCTATAGCCGTTCTGCCGCACTTAACAGTGTCTACTTACTATTGCATATGACAGAGCTGCAGTAGCAGTCGAAGGCTATAGCAGTTAGTGTCACAATTTAATTACGCGTATTGCGACCTATGTGACAGAACTGCTATAGCTTTTCATACAAAAAAGCAGTGTCAAAGTCGTGTGACTTAGTGTCCGGGAACGTGTTAAAACACCTATATAGCAAAAACTTTCATACATTTTGCCGTTTGCTACGCTTTAAATTCTTTTTCAAACTAAATAACACTATTTACGCTCTAGTAGAGCAAGCTTGCAAAGTTGCTTCAAATATAACAATGTCAGTTTTATTAACACTTTGCAGTTTGATTTTTATAGTTAGAAATGAGGTTTCTGCATTCAAATTGTGTGTTAGAAGTATATTTATATTAAAATACAATAGATACTGCGGCTGGGATTTAGGACCGGGACTACAAAGTAAATAGTGGGTCGTGTGGAGTCTACTGCTACCACCACATTTTGATAGGTGTTTTGTACCTAGAATTATACTTATTTTTATTTGTTCATGTACTTAGTTATATAGGTAGGTATAGGTATACTAGCGGCCCGTCAGCATTTTCACCCGCTGCATTGCATTTTCCCGAAGGAATTAGAAATTTTTCGAAATCTTGTTGAAAGACTTTATCCATAAAGGGCCCCATACACCGACTCCATATGCGTGACGTGCACGTCATCACGCGTTTAGCTATGACGTTGTAATGTATGACTCGGCTCACCGGAGTACGAGCGTTATTACGCGCACGCATACGCAGGCAGCGTGTACCGCCTCTCATACAATCATAAATATTACAATAACAACCGGTACGCGCGTGATGACGCGCACGCATACGTCCTGCATACGGAGGCAGTGTGTTCTGCCCTTTAAAAACCGTATCAAAATTAGTTGCGTGGTTAGCCATGTCCATGACAGAGAAACTAAGCTAAAAGTGAATTTATTCTGTACCACTTAGTATTGATAGGCCGTTCTAGAACAATAGCCTTAACCTACATACCAAAGCAATAATTCAAATTAACCTACGTATTCAATTTATTAAGGAGTGCTAGTTGAGACAGCAAGAAACTTCATTAATTATTTGGTATCAGTAAATAATAGTGTCAACTGGAGCTTTACACATACAGGGTGTAAGGGACGGTGTACTTTTACTGTGGAGCCAATGGTGGGAAACGAGAAAAAAAATCTGTCCTCCCATACAAAATTCGCGATCTGCTGGCTGACTTTGTCGGAAATTTTTTCTGGTTTCCCACCATTGGTTCCATAGTAAAAGTTGTTCAGTTTCATGGTCTGATCACGCCTGCGATGTTTTCGGTACACCGTCTCTTATCCTTATATCGTCCGTTTCGACGTTATATTGGCGCTGCGTTATCGCAGAGGGAAGTGCAAATTACCAAACTATCTGTCAAACCTTTCACAAACCTTTGATAGATGCATCCGTCAATGCTCCGTTGAGCATGCGTCGTCGTATTTATATGAAATTAAAGTGGAAATTCGCATCCTAACGCCGCGATAGCAAAGCGCAAAATAACGTTGGGACGGACGTTATATTTGACAAAGGACAAATTGATTCGACATAGACTCTACATATAGTATAGGCAACGTGGAACGCAAAAATAAGGAATTAAACAGCGATTGCTAAAACCATTAGTATGCAATTGTAATTGTTATTATTGGTCTAGAATAAAACTTTTTATAACTGTATTTTTCTATCCAAAACGCAACCTGCTGATTAGGTAGTTTTAAACACAAAACTATTGGGTTAAGTTAAGGCGCTTGAACATGACATAAAGAAATATACGCAGGTAGATTTCATCTTATCGTATCGAGCCATCGGGATCCCACTGCTGGGCAAAGGCCTTCCTTCCATTCTTCCACTGATTTTGTTCCTGTGCCTCCTCAAGGTAGATTCCCTAAAACTTAAAAATTTCGGGACTGAATGTTCTGTAGGTTAATTAGATAAGCCCAATTGAAAATCAAGAAATCGACGGTAGCTATGTAGGTACCTATATACCAAGTTCATTAGTAGGTAGTTTAGTCACAGATAATATAATATACTAACGTGTTTTAGTTGAGATAAAATTAATGACTTTATACAGCTTCCCAACACTCTTAAATGTAAATCAATATGTACCTACAAGAACTACTGTCTATACGTATATTTATCACTAAGCTGATGATAAGTAGGAATAGTGCAGACGAACTGCAACCAAGCTGCTGCGAAGTAAAAAGAAAATTGGGACTGGTTTTTTTTTTCAATATTTTTACGGCATCCCTTATCGATACTAAACCTACCTACCCTAATTAACACCCCATATAGGCATTAGTTGTTTGGTTCGCGTATTCATGCACAAAGTTTTGCTTTGTTTAATATTGGTTTAGAAACTCATTTGCACCCGCTAATAATACTTTTTTTACTTAGAAATAAGACGTTTTCCTGACATACACTGTACATAACAACCGTTTATGGGATAAACTTACATTGATCATTCTTTGTAACTTAAGAAAAGCCATTATAAAATTAACCTTAAAATGGATAGCATTCTTGCAGTTAGGATGCAGTCCGACTGTACAAACCCTATCTTTACAGTGGCGCCGTAAATGAACCACATCGATAGTTTTAATTTCGAAACTCACACGCTAATGTTTATTCTATTGGTCAGTAGAATTAATCTTGAGTTTAACCGATTGCGTATCGTAAAGATGGGTTTACTGACGCGGTTAGATGCCCTTTGATGTGGCCGACAGACGGCGCGGTGAGAAAGTAATGAATGCCGACAAAAATATATTGAGCTTTGACACATTTAGGGTAGGAATGCAACGGCATGAAATTCAGACGCGGAACTTGGAAAAGTTTTTTTTTTTTTTTTTTTTTTTAGTTTCCTTTTAACTTTAGTTTAACTTACATAGGTAAGATTTTTACACTGTAATAACAAAAAAGTTAATCATGTAAGCGTTTTCTATTGCAAAAATAATTGAATTTTATTTACAACTTGAATCTGGTACACAAAAAATTGGAATCAAAAATTTAGTGTTTTCGTGAAAGATACGAAGGCGATAGAATCATGTACCTACCTACCTACCTACTCTAGACTAGACCCACTTATTCAATCCTTGTCGGCAAAAATATAAAGTAAGATATCGCTTTACAACAGCAAAAGTAGGTGGGTCGAAGTATTTTCAATGTACCTATCTGAAGAGTTTGTTACGAAACGAGTCACATAGTTTTCATACTAAGCTAGTTTTGCATCGACGTATAATCATTTTCATGTAACATTTTTTCCTGTACAATGTAGCCTGAAACACGTATTACTCAAAGCCGCTTCCTCAGTCGGCCTACATTTATTTGGAACCTGGCAACGACCACGTCACGTCTTCGCTCATAAATAAAGCTTCGTGCTCACAACTACTGTGACGTCACGCTCGATAAAGGTGAATGCACATTCCGGCACCGCACCGTGCCGTAGCGAAACTGTAGTGCGAAGTTACTACCACGCACCGGTATTTAGCTAGGCTTACATTTCTATAGGTACTCTATCAATACATGCAATAGTATAAAATGAAGTCGCTTTTTGTTTTTTTTTCTGTCCTGGAATTCGCTAACGCCTCCTAAACCATGAAACGGATTTAAATGCGGTTTTTTAATAGATGGAGTGATTCAGAAGGAATGTTTATATGTATAAAACATGCCGGGAACATGCCTTTTTCCAATGAAGAAACAAGGTACTAAATAGCTTTGAGTAAGTAATTTCACTTTATATAATTTAGCTAAAAATAGACAAATAAATTCAGCTATGGTGCTACTCCGTCATTACACCGACGTTTCCTTGTACGTATGGCCATCATTAAAAGTGTGGTTATTATTTTTAATAGCTTTCGTACCATATTTCGTGGGTGACGGTGCAATTTTGAAGGAGTGTTGTTACAGCGTTTATATTTTAATCACTCTTACGAACGGTGTTGTGGCGTAATATTTAGGATTGATGAAAAAGAAATTCGGCTGCCAGATTCAGGATAATGGCATCGGCATGATTCATTCTCCTTTGTTCACTGTCAAAGTCATATCATTACTCTTTGTAAATCAGCAAACCAACATACTAGTGGCGAAGGATCAGTACATGCCGATTCCCATCGGCTTCCCATTCAGCACACTCTAACGACAATATTCTTCTAGGTGGATGAGACAGCCTTTCTAGTGTGGATGAGACAGATCTCGATCAGGCTTGTTAGAATGGCCTAAGTTTAGTTAAGAACAAGTAGATTTGTTAAAAAACATAAAATCCCGACTGCGGTAATTTTAAAGTAGTATTTTGCTTTAAAAATCCGCCATCTTGAATCTATCATTTTTTAATATTGCCAGTGTCACTTGCGCTGCTGAGACGAATCTAACGACACCCCATATGTCAAAATCCAACTTTGGGCTGTAGCCCGTGAAAAAGAATTTTCTTGTCCACATACATACATACATACTCTCGAAAAACGGAACCCTCCTTCTGAGGCAGTCGGGTAAAAAGAAGTTAAAGTATCCGTACCGGTGGCAGTGAGCGATGAGCTTTAAGCCTCGATACAGAACTTTTACGAGATCGTGCTCAAACTACAGTTTTTCTTTGGAAATCTTTGTCGCAAAGTAGGTATTGGCGGGCGCCCATTACAGAGAGACGGCTACAAGGAAACGTCATTACCACAAAATAGAGAGTTTACCAGTAACTATATAATACCTACCACAAATTAGGAAAACGGCGCGCGGGCGCCCTTAGATACCAGACGGCTCACTCAGTAGGTACTAGCGTCGACTTGGACGCTTACCTACTGACGAAAACTGAAAAAAAAAAACGGAATCTCAGGGGAAGTCAAGATAAATAAGAAGGTGGTTGAGAATGTCATATTTTTTGGATTAAAAATTGGCTCAGAATCATACGACGTTCTTTGTCAGATTTTACTGTTTTGACGTTTTAATAATTTGAGATTTTTGACAGTAGCAACCCTGGCTATGTAACAAATTCCAATCGCGAAAATCCGAAATAGGGCGGAGTGAACCTTCTCTAATATCTATTTTGTGACTATACGACGTCATTTACACGACACTCCGAACCGTTTCCACCGGCTAAGTAGTGTAGCGATTGTCAACAGCGTTCGGTGCGGGCGGACGGCTAAATGGCAGTCCGAATATTTTTGTACAGTGAAGTTTGATATAATTTTAGTAATGTACCTATACCTAAGTATGTGTAACCCAGGTACCGCAGAAATAAAAAGTAGTAACCCTAGCTAGAGTGTAGGCATAAATGATCGGGAAAAGGGGCAAGCTGTCCCTCTATAAATTATCTATTTCGTGTCTTTGTCGAAAAAGAAAATAATCTTGTTTTATTTGTTTCACAGAATGGGAAGGGGTCTGGGAGCAAACAAAGTACAAAAGTAGGGCACAAATCAAACAACTTATGTTTGAGTTAAGTAAGGAGGTTGGCTTTCTGACTTACGACGCGTTATGAGTTTTGTTGAACTACCTAATCCGAGATGGATAACCAGCATTTCATGTAAATTGGCTAAGGTTTATTTACTTTATGAAATGTCTATCTAGGCGTTTTGCAAAAGGACATGTCTTTCTAGGCAGTTCGGAGAACCGGAACGGTATGGACGATCGCGTTGCTCGAAGGTTCGGAGAGATCCGAAATACATGTTTTTAGGCGAGAAACACACGGTGACATTCGTTCGTGCTTAAACATTTGTTCGATTTTCCATCTTATTTTTATAGGAATACGGTTTATGTCAAAAGGTTGGACATGCGCATCCGTCGACGCAGCGTTGTGTGATGCCATTATTTTGACATAACCGCATTCGTATGAAGGCAAAGAATATAGGTTAGGGTGGAGAATCGAATGAATGACGCATAAACCGACGTTGCCTGTGTTACTCGTCTAAAAGGACTTATTATTTTTATACGCGCCGCATAATATTGCGGTTTTTGACAGCCTTCTTTAGTGACAGCATCACAGGAAAGTCGTGTGTGCTTCTGCATGCAGTTTTATACAATTCTTTTATACATACCTCACAGGAAAGTCGTGTGTGCTTCTAAAATTCTTTTCGACATTATACAAAAGGTCGGTATAGCGACCACCATGCAAATGACCACCTGCCGAAGCCGCAGTATACCTACCTATATGTAGGTGTGTGAAGCGCCTTAATATCAAACTTATTACATCATCTTCGAATTAAAGACCAACCAAAACTTGCCAGTAATATCGTAAATCAAACGTAACGCTCGTTTGAATTTATTAAAAATGACTTAATTTGGGAGAGAAAGTTAGGTGAGGCATAAAAAATCTATTTTATAGGTATTTCGATAAGATTGCCGACCGATCACCATGAAGTGTAGAGGCGGCATACTTTTGATATTCGAGAAATCGATGATTAGGTGTGTAGTAGCCACAAATAGTGACCATCGACTTAATAAAATTAATTGAATTGTTCTGTTCAACGGATCAACTTATGCTGGTTTTTCTTATTATTTGTATAAAAATCAATACGAGTTGCTCCCTTATGCTATGGGTGGTGGATTTCTGGAAATTGTACATACAAGACTGAAAAATTACAATCCGTATGAAATTCGATATAAAAGATCAACCTTTGCAGCTCGGCTCTGTTTACTTCTGTGAAGAGAATGAAAGGATATAGCAAAAAAATCTTTCATTTCACATCTCCATATCATGATTCTTTTTAATCATTATTTTTCAAAGAATAAGGATGAAGTGATGAGGTTGTGTATCTTATCACACTGTACACTTTCTTCTTTTAACGGTTCCGTATACCTAAGGAAGAAAATGGCGAGATTTGTAGATATCTAGTATGTACCTACTCTATTCACAATAAAGAACTAGCGCCATCTCAAAAGCGTTTTTGCATGTGAGTAAAAGGTAAAAGGAACAAATGACAACTATGGCCGCGTTTCTGCCCGTAAGGGAAAAAGACAAATGAAAATGTGGTACTAGTTTATCGTAAATAATGTATCCTAGTACATTTAGGCGAGGAACACACGCAACGTCGGTTTGTGCGTCGTTCATTCGATTCTCCACCCTACCTGCATATGAATAAAAATAAGGTGGAAAATCGAACAAACGACGCACAAACCGACGTTGCGTGTGTTCCTCGCCTAAATGTACTAGGATACATTATTTACGATGAACAAGTACCAAATTGTCATTTGTCTTTTTAACCTAGTTTTTGTCGACCTAATAAAATAATTGAATTGTTCTATTCAACGGATCAAAATATGCTGGTTTTTCTATTATTTGTATAAAAGTCAATATGTGTTGCTCCCTTATATGGGTGGTGGATTTCTGGAAATCGTACATACAAGACTGAAAAATTACAATCCGTATAAAATTCGATATAAAAGATCAACCTTTGAAGCTCGGCTCTGTTTACAAATAGGAGGAAGAAAATGAAAGGATATAGCAAAAAAATCTTTCATTTCACATCTCCATATCATGATTCTTTTTAATCATTATGTTTCAAAGAAAAAGGATGAAGTTATGAGATTGTGTATCTTATCTTATCACACTGTACACTTTCTTCTTTGAACGGTTCCGTATACCTAACGAAGAAAATGGCGAGATTTGTAGATATCTACTATGTAGGTATTTACAATAAAGAACTAGCGCCATCTCAAAGGCCTTATGGCATGTGAATAAAAGGTAAAAGGAACAAATGACAACCTATCGCCGCGTTTCTGCTCGTAAGGGAAAAAGACAAATGAAACTTTGGTACTAGTTTATCGTAAATAATGTATCCTAGTACATTTAGGCGAGGAACACACGCAACGTCGGTTTGTGCGTCGTTCATTCGATTCTCCAATCTCCACCCTACCTGCATATGAATAAAAATAAGGTGGAAAATCGAACAAACGACGCACAAACCGACGTGGCGTGTGTTCCTCGCCTTACTTTGTATTTCAATTATAATTAGAACAAGGTTAGGTAGCAAGTTAGAATCAATTCAGTCTTTAGTCAATAAAATTATTTCAGTGGAAGATTCTGTGAAACAGCGTAGGTAATAGAGCCGTTAGTATAGTAGGTTTCCATTTATAGTACTTGGAAATATACACGTTACAATTATGAAATAGTAATTAATTTTGAAACAAGATACCTAGGTATCTGTTATTATTTTTTAATTACAGACTAGTATTAATTATAATAAAAGTAACACTAATAGTTTACATCACTTCACACTTCTTTATTATACCAAGTCCTAATACAGAATGTCTGACGGTACCGTTACATTTTTAAACTTTTGCAAATTATCCGATTCACTACACCACCACATATCCATCTGGTACTGTATTTCGTACTATACTCGGACCAACGGTGCATGGCCAACTTGATAGTACTATCCTTGTCAGTTAATAAACCAATGAAAGGGATATTGAATACGTTGGTCCATCATACGACGAAATACAGTACCACTCCTGTCGAATATAATATTTTATAATAGCAACCCTTATTTATCTGTCAGTTGTCATTATTGTTTACATTATGCACAAAATAAACCATGACAAGTGCAATTATCAAACCTAAAACCAACAGTGTTAAAATTAATAACTAACACTCGGCCTATCCTAAATCATAATTACGACCTCGTAATTAACCCTTTCTATTACAAATTTGAAATATTTACAATAATGTTATTATTAAATCTGTTACTCAAAATATTTATCACAATCTTAAAGTTTAGATTTTTAAACAATCTTAAAACGAAATAAACTGTAGAATAACCTTAATATTTAACAATTACGTAACACTTACAACTAAAAATAATAATATTTTGTAAGCCAGCTCTTAGTTAAATTACTCACATACTCGGCTATTCCTGACAACACATTGCGTCCTCGTAATGATATAAAGACACTTTTACTGTACTTTAATTACCAAAAATTAAAAATATCCAATAGGTATACAATATTTTATTGCTTTCGTAAGAGTTTTTTTTTTCTATTTCTTAGATAGTGATGGTTATTAAGAAAAGTATCAGTAAGTATTTGACATCCGTTGTTAGTTAATTTGTTTTTATTGGTATGAGATTACTGCGTTTGATTTCACACTGATTTTGTAGTTTGTCAATAATTTGACTATTTATTGCTTATAAATTATTATTTATTTATTTTTAAATTTTGTTTTCTATTCTGTCTAAATTACTGTTGCTTTTTTATATTCAATTGTTAACCGCAAAGCTCGAAACAATTCGTTTATTACTCATATTACAGTCATATATCAACACATCTTAATATTTAACATAAATATAAACCATCATTAATTTTTCTTTTGTTATTTTGACGTCCCTTTTTATTTGGTACTGAGAATGCTCAAACTTTATCATAATATTTTAATTTTTTTTTTTTAGTAGAAACTTCTGAGAATCTTGCTCATAACCCACCGAGAATCTTGCTCGGTAACTCTACCCCCACCGAGAATCTTGCTCGGCAACACAACGCCCCACCGAGAATCTTGCTCGGCAACACAGAACCCACCGAGAATCTTGCTCGGTAACTCTACCCCCACCGAGAATCTTGCTCGGCAACACAACGCCCCACCGAGAATCTTGCTCGGCAACACAGAACCCACCGAGAATCTTGCTCGGTAACTCTACCCCCACCGAGAATCTTGCTCGGCAACACAACGCCCCACCGAGAATCTTGCTCGGCAACACAGAACCCACCGAGAATCTTGCTCGGTAACTCTACCCCCACCGAGAATCTTGCTCGGCAACATAACGCCCCACCGAGAATCTTGCTCGGCAACTCATCTGAGAATCTTGCTCAGAAACCACCGAGAATCTTGCTCGGCAACACAACTCTGAGAATCTTACTCAGAACTTTCCAACTCTCAATCTTCAAAATTTAATTTATGAGAATCTAGCTCAACAACAGTATCTTTTATTATTTGAGAAAGCTCAGTAACCATAATGACTATTTATTAGTTTTTTTTTTTTTTTACTATAGCCAATATTAGACACGTACGGGTATCTGGCTTAGTTCATAATCTTTAACAAACATCCGTAAATCTAATTTGGCAACAGTATCTTTCAAAATTTGGGGAAGCTTAGTATCTAACCATAATGTATCTCGCTTTTTTTTTTTAGACAATACTTGTTATTATTTCAATTATTTTTGCACATTCGTGCTTTACTAGTGAATAATAATAATAATAATAAAAAGACAATATAATACTACTTATACATTTAAGAAATTTCTGATATTGGTGTTTTGATGCAAAGAGTTTAATTAACTTAATTTCATATTTTGAAGATAGTTGCACAAAATAGAAAGTATACAGAAAGTTCACTCGGCCCTATTTCGGATTTTCGCATTTGTTACATAACCCTATTTGGCATTTGTTACATAACCAGGTTTGCCACTATCAAAAATCTCTAAGTATAAAAAACGTCAAAACAGCAAAATCTGACAAAGAATGTCGTATGCTTCTGAGTCAATTTTAAATCCAATAAATATGACATTCGTGTCAACCACTTCATACGTTCTTATTTACCTTGACTTCCCCTGAGATTCCGGTATTTTCCAGTTTTCGTCAGTAAGCGTCAAAATCGTCGCTAGTACTGAGTGAGCTATCTGATAAGGCGCCCGCGCGCCGTTTTCCTAATTTGCAACGAAAATCTTTTTTTTTAATGCGCCCAACCTGTAGTCTCATCTCGTTTCAGTTTTATCTTGTCGTCTTCTAACAAGATAGAAATCTTAAATTACTAAGAATTTCAGCATTTAACGGCCGCGGTCTATTTGATCAATGATCAATAAATGACAGTAGGATTGGACCAGGACGATTTGATTGTCGGACAAACCTGTTTATAATGTGGGAATACTCATTTTTATTATTTAACATAGCTAACTTATCGTGCCCAAGCACGAAAGTATAACACACCAGTTGTGATGTGACATACGCATTATTCATAATTTGTACAACGTGACAAAACAACAAATAAATCAGAAATGGTGTGGAAAGGTTCGTTGCAAAGAACCAATTAACAAAAAATTTAGAGAATCAAAACTAAGTTATTAAATTCAATTTCACTTAATTTTAATCGTGGCATCGCAGCACACATTTTGACAGCTCAAAAATCAAATTAAGTTAAAGACGCGGCGCAGCGCAGTTCGGTCGACATTGCTGGCTATTACATGAATGTCATCAATACAAGAAACTAAATAAATCAGCAATGTATGCCGAAGTGGATTTTGTTCGCCAGGTAGTGTAGCACCTGACCTAGACTAGTGATGTGATTATTTCATCGATTGATGATAATGAAAAACATTCCTTTTTTTTGGTTAGTTATGTAACAGGTTGTACTTATTTTGCAGAGATTTCTTTGTGTATTGTTTACTTAATTGCTTGTTTTACTGTTTACTTGCTTTGCTTACTTGCTTACTTGCTTACTTGCTTACTTGCTTACTTGCTTACTTGCTTGCTTACTTGCCTTGCTACTGCTGCCTTGCCTGCTGCACCTTGCCTTGCTGCTGCCTTGCTCTTGCCTTGCCTTGCTCACTGCTTCACCTGCTGCTTGCTTGCCTTGCCTCACCTGCCTTACCTGCCTTGCACCTCACTGCTCACTTGCCACTTGCTTACTTGCTTACTTGCCTTGCTTACTTGCTTACTTGCTTACTTGCTTACTTGCTTACTTGCTTGCCTTGCTTACTGCTTACTTACTTGCTTACTTGCTTACTTGCTTACTTGCTTACTTGCTTACTTGCTTACTTGCTTACTTGCTTACTTGCTTACTTGCTCATACGAGCTTGACCCATAAACATAAATGTAATAGAAAAATGATTGCCCCCAGTACAAAATACAATAAAATCTAGAGTTTTTTTTTTTTAATAGTAATGCGTGAAAAGCTTTTGGTGCTATTATTAAGATTATCTTAATCTTGATACGATCGGCTGTGGATTCTAAATTTTGACTAAATTGGATAACTTTTAATTGAGTTGATATGTTTTATTTACTCTTAAATTTTCTGTTTTTATCCACTATGATCCATTGTAAAAATCAGGCCTTGCCATTGTATCCACCTACTTGTACACAACGGCTCATTTCTGACTTTCGATATAACAACTCATATTTACAATTTTATAGGAGAATACATATAAAATATAAAAATAGATTTAGTACACTATCCACATACCTACTTTCAACTTTCTAAGTTTATCCACTACTAAGCAATCATGATCGAGAAAAGAATATATATATATATCCACTGTAGTCCACATGACCTCAGGGCCCCAAGTCTGCTAATTTTTAGCCAATGTAATACTAGCGACACTCGACTATCATTCTATTGCCACTGTGATTTTCCATACTAAAAAATAAATAAAGAAATTGTTCGCAGAATAACATGCCATAGACATGCAACCGATACGATTTTTTATTTAGCAGACTTCGGCCCCAGACCAATAGCAAGTTTCCACCAATACCAATAATAACGAAATTTTCTTCGATGATTTTCTTTCTTCTATTTACTTCTTTCCGGCAATCAGGGTCTTGTCCATGGCTGAATGTTGCCGGCGCCAGGTTCCATCACTTGTCCTTGACGTATAGATTCCGCAATGCCTCCAACCAATGTTCGCAACATGTGAAAAAGAATAACATTAGTAAATTGAGAAAAAGAACATACGTAATTATTATTATTTTTGTGTTTCCGTTTCCTGCGTATGTGGTTCAAAGACCTTAGCTAGAATAAGAACTAAATTGACACCGATTGATTGATAAGTATTGTAGACCTACTGCGGTTTCGTGCACTTGAGATGACAGTGCAGTAGGTTGTCAACATGCAACTAATTAAGTACTTATTTAACTAATGAAAGTACCAAGTTATGAGTACCGGTTCTCGTACCTGTTATATAAATAGTCTCGGGAGATGATTTTGCATGATATTATAATGGTTCAGTTGCAAAGCTACATTGCTGCCCTTCCAGGAATCTGCGTCTGCCGCTTTTTCTCCAGTTGATAGCAGCCCATCAGCATCTCATTGGATCCATATATTTTGCCAGGGTCCCGGTGATACATCATGAAGTAGAAGAAAGAAAAAAGAATTAGTATTGTAACAGGTTATACTGTGTTATGTCCATTTAGAATAACATCATACGTATGAAGCGAATAAAGGAATTAAGGGATTCATTTTGCAATCTAATTTTAGGCAATGAGCACAATAACGATACACATTTTTTTCTGAAATTACCCTCATCATTCTTATTACCCTATCCTATATACGTTTCTATCGCCGATTACGCTCTGCCAACCCCGCAAAAGACATAGGCGTGATGTGTAAAGGACATATATGTGTGATTTTGTTTTCTTTTTTCAAACGTCACTGTAAAATTTTCGAATACCTACCGATCTGAATCTATAATTTTATCATTTTTTTAACACATGGTAGGTACATAATAATTATAATTTTCAGACGTACCTTAATGAATAACGGCCACTATGGAATCTATTGTAATATTTGCATATAACACCTCTTCGTCGCGAACAGTTCGCGATGATCCATGACGAAGTGGTTCCACTATTTCAATCCAATCGCCGATCCATCATGCATCATCACGACTCCACCATTTCTTCCAGTTGGTGCAGGCGCTTTATCGGGTCGTAGGACGATTCATTGTCCCACACGAAAAGGAGAAGAAGGCATTTCTTAATTCGTCTGTTTGGATTTCATATGCCGCTTCGCTGCCGCAAAACTCACAGCGATTTCACTTTATTGTAGCTTGAGCCTAGACATAGCACGTGGAGTAACACTTCTGAAGTATTAATTATAATAAAAGTAACACTAATAGTTTACATCACTTCACACTTCTTTATTATACCAAGTCCTAATACAGAATGTCTGACGGTACCGTTACATTTTTAAACTTTTGCAAATTATCCGATTCACTACACCACCACATATCCATCTGGTACTGTATTTCGTACTATACTCGGACCAACGGTGCATGGCCAACTTGATAGTACTATCCTTGTCAGTTAATAAACCAATGAAAGGGATATTGAATACGTTGGTCCATCATACGACGAAATACAGTACCACTCCTGTCGAATATAATATTTTATAATAGCAACCCTTATTTATCTGTCAGTTGTCATTATTGTTTACATTATGCACAAAATAAACCATGACAAGTGCAATTATCAAACCTAAAACCAACAGTGTTAAAATTAATAACTAACACTAGGTATAGGTACTAGGTACAGAGACGTTCCTCAAATATTGTTTCACATGTACCTATATATTTTACTTAGTAATTAATTTGTGGGTTGTTTTATCAGAACGTTTAATTTTTCTTGGAGATACTATCGCATTAACAGTACTTAAAATCCGCTACTTGACTTACAGGTCAAATGAGCTACTTTTTAAAATGCTCTGAAACTAAGTATATTTTGTATGAAAATTTTCCACCGCAGGCAGGAATTTCAAAAATTATTTACCTAACACGACAAGTGTTTTAAAATTTGGTATTCAATATTTTCGTTAGCGTCAAAACACTTACTTTTATTATTAGTTTTCAGTTTAATAATTCTAACTTATCATATTTTGAAAAAGGATGAATGAAGTTTGTACTATTTTTGGAAAAGAGTTTTAAGCATACATCTTTTGTATTTTATTGACGACCCTGTCAAGTAGCGAATTCTTCTGAAATATTTTCTTATGGTAAGTTGTTCAGTTTCATGGTTTGAACGCACCCTATATTAGTAGTCGGTTAAAGGCTCTGTGCCAATTTTTTCCGGGTCATGATCTTTTTAAAATTTTTAAATTTTTTTTAAAATATGTTTCGCTTGTCGCCGTAGGCGGGCCACGATTCTACTTCATAGGCACATTCATAGACATCATCACTCTAGTTAACTATTTTTAAAAAAACTTGTAATGTCATGTTAAAAAATACTTATGTAAAGTTAGGTATTCACAAAATTAAACGTTATCCCTCAAGATCATCAAAAAAAAGTCTAAACACATCTGCACATATTTTTCGCAATTCAATCAATCTAATCAGCCGTTTTTGCGTGATGCCGTAACAAACACACACACAAACATCCGCCTTTATAATATTAGTAGGATTTGATCTGCCCCAAAAATATTTGCAGTGAATTTAATAGGGCCTTATATTTATGTGTGCAGTATTGACTGTAATTTCATTGATGTAAAATCTAATCATGGCAGGGTAGAATTTGCATAATTTGCAAGAAGGCGCGACTCCAGCAAAAAAATATCGATATTGCTTCGTGTCCATTCAAATTTCTATAATGTTGCCTCAATGTATATCATGGTTTTGTGTATGGTTTTGTATTTTATTTGGAAAATGCATTTACAGGAGTCACGCCTTGATCAATAGATAATTGGAATTTAAGACTTTACAATAGCAACCTGAAAGTTCGCGAACTGTCAGTTGATAAAAATATTTCTATTTCATTTATGCATCCCTCCCGCCCCGCTGTGGACCCTCCCGCTACCCCTTTGCCCTCATTGTATATGATCAATGACATTTACGTTTTGCAACCATTCACAAAATTGACCACTAAGTGCAAGTAACTGCGTGGCGTAAAATGTAAGCCGCTCCCCCTGGGATCAACGGTTTATTGAGAGTACAGGTTTCGAGTCACGACGACGACGGGTCGTTTTATACAAAAATCAGTTTTTTCTTTGCCTTTTTTTTACACACATCACGCCTACATCCCTTGCAGGGTAGGCAGAGTGTGAGATATTTCTTGATTATATTTGCAATATTAGAAATCCTAATGGGTACAATTTTATTATTATCTAATCACTCTGATGGATGACGTTTCAGATTCTCAAAAATCGGACAAGTGCGAGTCGGACTCGTAAACGAAGGGTCCCGTACCATTGTGTTTGAAAATAGCATTTATATCACATTTGTTGTATGGGAGCTCCTCTATTTTTTAGTTTTTGTTGTCATAAGGCAATAGTAATATTAGTAATACATGGTTGTGAGAATTTCAACTGTCTAACTGTTACTGTTTATGAGATACAGCATTTGAACCATCATAGATAAAATCGAGCATAAAAATGTCGTTTTTTGTATGGCTGGCTGTATTTTTATTTGTATCAAATGTTCAGTATTTGTTGTTATATATAGCGGCAACAGAAATTCATCGTCTGTGAAATTTGCGACTCTTTACCTATAACCATTTATTAGATAGTGCCTGCTGACAGACGGACAGACAGCGAAGTCTCAGTAACAGGGATCCGTTTCCACCCTTTGGTTACGGCACCTAAAAATCTACTATTAGACTTAGTGCAGCTATTGGAAAAGTATGGATAAGACTTTATTTTTGGTTTTTTCAGGATGTAAATAAGGTGTCTAAAATGAACTACAAATATTTTAAGGTGGACTGACCACGAAAATAAACAACTTTCCTAAGAAACATAGGCGGATAAATAAATAAAATTTGGATCCACTCAGACGCATCCAGACAGACAGACAATGTTGCAAGCGAATCAAAACTAAACGAAAACTACACTTCCGATCAGAAAAATCAAGACGCTTTGCAACTTTACGTTTTGTACCGATCACATTATCTGAGACATATGTTTATTTTGGTATGAATGTCTAATGTAGATGTGTTAAACAACAAAAACCCGACTGGAGTAATTTTAAAGTAGTATTTTGCTGTATAAAATCCGCCATCTTAAATCTATAATTTTTTAATATAGCCAGTGTCACTCGCGCTGCTAAGACGAATCTAACGACAACTCATATGTCAAAATCCAACTATCCGATTGGGCCGTATGTAGCCCGTAAAAAAGAATTTTCTTGTCCACATACATACATACAAACATACATACATTCTCTCGAAAACATAACCCTGAAAAAAAGGTGAACGCATACATATACTTACGACTAATTTAATTACATGCCATTGTAAGCATGAGAGGTCCAAAGTATTTCATTTTACTTTTTTTGGTCTGAGTCTCTTGGGGAAAGTTGCTCAGTTTTATGAACTGACTGAACTCAACCTATCCAATATATCCTGTTAATTTTTTTACACCATAAATGTCTGTTTTTTTTATAGGTTTCCCAAATAAAAAGTCCTATCCATACTTTTGCCAACTTGTGAAAAATTCAAAAATGGATCAAATAGTTTTTTCTTTCTGACATTTCCCGTCATTTTTTGATCGAAGAAACAAAACAAAATACCCACCCACCCAAGACACTTTCCAAGACATAAGAGCCTATAACACTAGCGTTTTCGGAGCGGATGCTGAGCGGAGCGTATGCGCACCAAATTCGTAGCATACGTGCGGCGGATGCGTAGGGAATGGATTTGCATTGTTTTGATACAAATAACGACGGTATCCGCCGCACGTCCGCGAGAAATTCACTGCGCATCCGCCGCGCCTACGCAGCTACGTCGCGCGTCGGTGGTGCGAATTCGCTGCAAATCTGCCACGCATTCACTAAGAATTTGCTGCGCACCTGCTCGGCTCCGCATCCGCTCTCAAACTGCTAGTGTGATAAGGCCAAACTCCTTGTTGAAACAAATCTGAAACTCCTCCCTTACTCTGCCTATTTTGTTACAAATAATGATAAAACATTTTGTGCATTCATGATCACGCATGACACATTTTATAAGGATTATAAAAGATGCAAAAAAAAATACAAAACTTTGAAAGAAAACAAAATAGGTATGTATTGGCATTAGCAGGATTTGAACTCCACTCTCTTTGTTTCAAAGTCTCGCATCTGACCATGTGAGCTATTTTGTCATACCATAATCGGCCGAAATAGCTGATATAAATCAAATCGCATCTTATGTCATACCAATATCTGCTATATATAATTTATTGCAAAGCGCCACATAGGGTAAGCAGTACCTTGTAAATTAACTATACCTGGTAAAAATAACTAGTAATAACTACATTTAGCTAAAACTGCCTCTGTGGTAATCATTGGTTTATTTTCTTTATCCATGCAGTAAAATTTCTGATTTATATTGCTCTTTACTATGGTGCAATTAAAACTTTTATCGCTTAATTGTGATTTATATTGCAAATATATTGTATTGTATTGGTCGTTGTATGTAGTACTTACATTATGTACGTTCCTACCTTCATTCAAGTCCAAATAAATAATTAGGTAACTGAAGTAAAGCTACTCAATTAGTAGTACTACGAGTTATTTTATGATCCATTATTTAGCCTATCTTCTGGTGGTTTGGTGACTATGTTAATTTACATATGTAAATTGTACAAAAATAAACTACACATTAAAGTTTGACTAGTGTTCAAGAAGTAGAAAATATCTACGTAGACATGAATTATTGAATTTAAAACATATCAAAATAAAGTAAAAAATAAAAGACCCGGTATTATTGAGACCTTGTATACTTGCTAAATGAGGGCCAGAGGGTCAATCTGTATCGCCACCCTTCCTGCCCTCACCCGCAGCCATGAAAGAGACAGTTGCAGCTCGGTACCGGAAATGTGTATAAAATTTGCGTTCTGGATTTACCAGGTTCCCGTTCGAAATCTCCACCAAATTTGTTGATATTAGCATCATTTTGCTGCCAATAAAATATTCTATGCCCGTATCATCTGTTTTGCTGAAATTATTGTCATATTAAGAAGATACCAGGGCCTAAACTTGCTGATTATTTTGAGACATTTTGCGACGGTCATATCTTTTTTTAAATGCATTATTCCAACCAGAAAATGAATATTAGGCATAGATCTAGTCAAGAAGAGTTATCGTGCCAAAAATTGTTTTGATCGGTTGCGAATTGGCTGAGGATACGGTAACATCGTTTGTATGAAAAAACAGACTCACGATTCTCTTAGAAAACCGGCTATTCAATTAAGGTAAAGATGCATAGTTCTTCGATAGAATGATGACAGTAAGGTTGAGCTTGATATTACTTTTTTTACTCTCTTTTTTCGGCATGTACCACGCGGTGCGGAGGGCTTATACCACCGTTGCCGAAACCACTGAAAAATACAAACGTATATGCTTGTCCAACTGTATAAACGGGACCTGCCGCATCGACTTTCGTAATAACTTTGCAAAATGCAAAGTATTGACAAAAAATTACGTCGCCTCTAAGTTTAGGACAACGCAATTCCGTCATAAGAATATTTCTTATTGCTTAAGTAACTGCGGGTTCTTCGGTTTAGAATTTGTGCATTGCTTTGTAGAGGAAAACGGGAATTGGGACTATTGTAACTCTTCGGATGACGACCATTTGTCAGTTTACTGGCGGAAGTGCAAGGACCGGTGTGCCAAGTATAATAAAGACTATTATTGGTGTACCACGGAGTGCGGATCGGAGGAATACTGCGCCCCACCGCGTGAGGATAATTGTGAAGACGTCATGGAAATAGTATAGGGGTAGAAGAAATAGTTATACGTCGTTTGGAGAGGAGCATCAAGAGATTGAAATTTGTCAGGCATCAATTTGGAGTATCGATAGCTTAGAGGCAGAGCGGTAAGACGGTGACCCATGTGGCCCGGGTTTGTACCCCGATCGACGCATGTATTTTTTTCAATTTCTTATTATCATTTATGAGTATACGGGTGATCCTTGAGAAATCAAAATTTGCGGTCACACGTTAATTCTTCAAAGGTATAAAACTTAAAAATAATATAAATTAATTTTCATATCAAGGAATGTTTTATTGGCTATCAAAGCTTTTAATTGAATGCACTAAAAATATAAAATAATATTTACCCTACAAACTTTACTTCTAGCGTTACGTCACAGCTATTCGGATTGTCTCAGGAAGCTGAAAATCGGCGTGAAAGTACTTCTTGCCTTAATTAAAAAACTACAATATCTAGGTATAATTAATATTTATCTTTAGGGCCTTATCGAACGTTAAATTTTAGTAATCTACGAAACCAACTCATTATTATATTTAAACGTTCGATAGAAACCTAAAAATAAATGATGATGATGTCTATCTTAGCCGATTTCGGCTACAGCGACAGCATCAGGAGCGGGGGCTCAGCTGGTTTGGCCGCTCGTGTGCCCTCATGTGACTGCAGTAGCCAATCTTGTTTTGCAGTACACGTGAACATACAGGGCATGTCAGGATTCCGGCTACATAGTTGTATGTGTGTGCTATAGGTGGTCTAGCTTTCAGAAGGTCTCGTTTTGTGTCGAGGTCAGTTTTTCGCTGGTCCTCGAAGTCGTCGATTTTCAGTTTAATGAGGCGTCTCCATTCAGTACGTTTCTCAGCATGTACTTCCCATTTGGTCGGCTCAATATTACACTATTTCATATGTCTCTTCTGAACGTCTTTGTAACGGAGGAACTGGCCGCCTTGTTTCCGCTTGCCATTCTGGAGCTCAGAGTAGAAAATGCGCTTCGCCACCCGATCTTCAGACATTCTTGAAACCATTGAGGCCACACCATCTCAGTTGCCGTCGCATTAAGTAGGCTTCTATGCCAGCAACATGTGGACGCCTCAGCACTTCTGTATTTCTGATACGGTCTGACCATTTGATCTCACCTGGTACTCCAAGCCTCGGATGTCTTTTCGCCAGCAAAAGCGTTCCATCAAGCTGAACAACTTTTGCTTTGGAGTCATATCTGTATATCCTATAGTTTACCTTAGTTCCTGTTGGTGCACCTCGTGGTCTACATCAGTTACTCCAAATCTTCGATGTCTATTTGCCAGCAGAAGCGTCCCATCAAGCTGAACAGCTTTTGTTTTGGAAACATATCTGTATCTGCTATAGTTTTACTGGGCTCCTGTTGGTGCGCCTGATGATCTACGTCTGGTACTCCAAACATTCGATCTCTATTCGCCAGCTGAAGCGTCATATCAAGCTTAACAACTTTGTCTTTGGAGTCATATTTCTACCTCCTATAGTTTATCTGGGCTCCTGTTGGTGCTTGGTGCATCTGGTGGTCTACATCAGGTACTCAAAATCTTGGATGTCTATTCGCCATCAGAAGCGTCCTGACAAGCCGAACAACTTTTGCTTTGGAGTCATATATCTATATCCTATAGTTTAGCCGGGCTCCTAATGGTGCTTCTGGTGGTCTACATCTGGCACACCAGACCTTCGAGTGGTAAAATATATCCTAGATGTTGACCCGACTAATAAGGTATTACGACACAAAATTTGGTAAAAATCCGTCCAGTAGTTTTTCCGTGAAAGATGAACAAACATACAGACAAACAGACAAATTTTTTTTAACTATTGTTTTGAGATCTGTATCTTGAGCACAATTGAAAGTAAAAATCCTTTTTTAAACTATCCCATGTATAGAATTGGTTTCGTTTCTGTTTTATTATATGTATAGACATAGATAGTTGCCACAGTCCTGTATATCACCCTTGTTTTTATAGATGGGCACCAGCGTACTTTTACGCCATTCATCAGGGATCGCCATATCATGTAGCAACTTGTTGAAAAATAAAGTCAGCCACTTTCATGCGCCCGCACTCAGCAACTTCCATACTTCTGCTGGTATTCCATCCGGTCCGACAGCCTGTCCATTTTTCATACTTCTCACAGCCCTTTTTACCTCATCTATACCTATTTCATTTACCATTCCCAGATTATCCCGGACCGCTTCTAGTTCTCCACTCCATACATTTTCTTCATTCATTAATTTCTTAAAATATGTCTTTTAGCAAAAAATATGTTATCTATTGCTTTTCAGTTTTCGGCGAGGATATTTTTTGCTAAAAAGTTTTTTCATCATACCTTTCCTAACTCATCTTTCATACATTTCACGTGTACTACATCTCTTGTATCTCTAGTTATTCAGTATAGATCTTTTTGGCCTTTGGGACTAGTAAGGGTCTTGCAATGGTGACTGCCTTTTTGGCCTCGCGTTTGCAGATGTTATATGTTTCCCTTTTAGCATCATTCACACTCATGCCTCCATGCTCAACATTATGCCATTCCTTAATTTGTATCAATGTCAAAATATCAACTGCTAACATAATTGCCATCTTTGCATTGATTTTTTTTAATAAGTGTTCAAGCAAAAGAATTTTGTTTCCTGAGGCCGAGCTTAAAACTTTACGTCTGTGTATAATAAATTTTTAATTTCTCTGAATAGAAAGTGAAATTAAATAAACTATCTATTAATAAAATTACATGTTAGAAATATAAAAGGTTATCAAAATTTTACCTACTACCCAATAACACCATAAATTAAAATTCTAATTGAATTTTTTATCTAAAAGAATTAACCGATAGACATGGCTCAAATTAATTTTACCGGTAAGATCTAGACATAATGAAAAAAAAAACTTCAGCGGTCAGTCCACGAAATCGTTAGCAAGTCAGTATTCGTAATGTCTTTGTCATCAATGCTAACTTTATTAAATTTGATCGGCTTTGCTGTAGCTGGAATCGATTTGGAGGTCGGCATTGCTGCTGTCACTGACAGCAATTTGGAGGTCGGCATTGCTGCTGTCACTGGAATCGATTGGAAGTACGACATCGTCTCTGAAGGAATCGACGGCCGGGCCTGCATGAACAACTGTAAGAAAGGAATATGCATCGCCGATCGTAACGGAACTACCATGAATTGCAGAACCACAAACATGCCATCACCTACGTACTACACCCTTTTTAGAGACAAAGCGAATAATGGTACTTGCTATAGCAACTGCGGATATTTCGGCGAAAGACTCCCGATTTGTATATATACTGCTTTTGGCCATTTGCTTCATTGCAACCCCGGATTGCGTCATAATGTGACAGTTTATGGCCGCGAATGCTCGGGAGAGTGTATCTGCGACGATTTCGGTCACTATCGGTGCGACGTAACTGATAAATATAATAACAATACACGCAAGAATTATCAATACTGTGCGCCGCCACCGAAAGAGAACAACGTAAGGAAGCTACTTCAAAAGAAAGAAGAGACCACTAAAAAGACAGAACAGTTTATTCCAAACATACCAGTAACGACTAATACAAAGAGTGAAACTGACTTAACTGAGATGTAGTTTGTGAAAATGGAAATAAAAATATATATTTTTATATTATTTTAATTATATGTCATTAGTGCATCTAAGGATGCAATACATTAAATTAAAACTTATATAATGTAACAAAAAGTTATAAATCATTTGTTAATACAAAAAAATAAAATAAATAATACACAAATTAAACCTGAAACTATGAATAGATAATTATAAATAAAACTAGCTGCCCGTCAGCGGTTTCGCCCGCTGCAACCTATTATTCCGCGAGAAAAAAGGCATTATTCGCCAAGAGATGTCGCTGTTAGTTTTCGGCGAAAACGTTTAAAACGCGAATCGGCTCAGTCACGCCACCTATTTCAAAAATATTGGAAAATGCGTGATCCCATGGGAATGAGACATTTTTCCGTGGTAAAAAGTATCCTATGTGTTATTCCAGGTGCCCTTTTATATTTCTGCAAAGTTTCATGTCAATCTAAGTCGTAACAAACACACACACAAACATCCGCCTTTATAATATTAGTAGGATATTCCCTCCAGTGCATTACCGCGAGGCAAAGTCCCTCTTTGGATTGCTAAACTCAACCTTTACAACTCAACAGACAACATCTTACAGCTGCAAACCCATACTCGGAAACATGTAACCAAAGAAAAATAGACCTTATTTCATAGCATTAACATGATTTTGACAGCTGTCAAATATGGCCGATTCGAATGACGGTACTATAGAGCATCCATCGAGCATGGGTCAGAACGGAACGGAAAATCCGCGTTGTTCTCGAAGACAGCTTCTACATTCGATCTTTTGTAAATTAGTCATAGCCGAGAAACACGCTTTAACGTCAGACGCTTTGAATCTCGGTTCTGTTTACAAATTGTAGAAAGAGAATAAAAGGATATATATAGAAAAAATCTTTTATTTCACATCTCCATATCTTGATCCTCATAATCATTATTTTTCAAGACAAGTAGATGTGTTAAAATACAAAAACCCAACTGCGGCAATTTTAAAATAGTATTTTGCTGTAAATAGGTACCTATACGCCATCTAGAATCTATTATTTTTTATATATACCCAGTGTCACTCGCGCTGCTGTAACGAATCTAACGACACCTCATACGTTAAAATCCAACTAGGTATCTGTTTGGGCTGTAGCACGTGAAAAAAAATTTCTTGTCCACATAGGTTATATTATATACATACGCGTTTACATGGCGGTGCAATTTCAGTCTACTTCTGTGGCTTGCACGGAGCGGACGCGTTCTTTTGTTCTTATATCGATTGTTTTATTTCTCCTACGACCTAGCGCGTGTTTTGGACTAGGTATTTCCTGTGAAACATACACAGATGTATTTACCTAAAATTATTTTTACTTATTAAATATTGTAATAGACCAAAGAAAACCAAATTTAATACTAAAAAATATTTATGAGTCTTCTTTAACGAAAGAGCCATGTAGACGCATCTTTACGTTTTTACACAATTGTTGACGCCCTCTTGCCTGGAAGGGCAATCATTTGTCCCTTTCACTTGCATGCAAAAGTGCGGTTGAGAGGACGCTATATTATCTTCATCACGCGGATAGAGTATAGTTTATCGTAAATAATGTATCCTAGTACATTTACCTTGTATTTCAATTATAAATAGAACTAGGTTAGGTAGCAAGTTAGAATCAATTCAGTCTTCTACACTAATATAATAAAGAGGAAAACTTTGTTTTTTTGTTTTTTTGTTTGTTTGTTTGTTTGTATGTAATCGATAAACTCCGAAACTACTAGACCGATGGGGAAATAAAGCAGATATTACCCAAATTAGCCAAACCGCTTTACCGATCCTCGCGAATTTTGGCACTGATATTACTATCATATAAAAGACGGACATGGTCAGCCCTCGAGGATCTGGAGTACCTGATGAAGACTACCAGCATCCCATATAAACTATAAGAGATACGGTCATGGCTTCATAGAAAAAGTTGTTCACCATGACGGGCCGCTTCTGCTGGCACATGGTCATCAGTATCTGGAGTACCTGATGTAGACCACAAGCATCCCATCTAAACTATAAGAGATAGGGTAATGGTTTCAAAGTAAAGTTATTCAGCACGACAGGCTGCTTCTGCTGGCACATGGTCACGAGGGTCTGGAATACCTGATGTAGACAACCAGCATCTCATCTAAACTATAAAAGATTCGGTAATGGCTTCAAAGTTAAGTTATTCAGAATGACGGGCCGCTTCTGCTCGCACATGGTCACGAGGGTCTGAAGTACCTGATGTAGACCACCAGCACTCCATTTAAACTTTATTAGACTCGGTAATGGCTTCAAAGTTAAAGTTATTCAGCATGACGGGCCGCTTCTACTGGCACATGGTCACGAGGGTCTGGAGTGCCTGATGTAGACCACCAGCATCCCATCAAAACTATAAGAGATACGGTAATGGCTTCAAAGTTAAAGTTATTCGCCATGACAGGCCGCCTCTGCTGGCACATGGTCATGATGAGTAACTTCTGCTAGAATGGATTAATGGACTTTTTACTACGGGCAAAGATCCCATTTCTACGGGAAAACAGGTAAGTAGCAGCGAGTGAAACCGTTGGGCGGGCCGCTAGTTAGTCAATAAAATTATTTCAGTGGAAGATTCTGTGAAACAGCGTCGGTATAGAGCCGTAGTATAGTAGGTATTCCATTTATAGATACTTGGAAATATACGCGTTACAATTATGAAATAGTAATTAATTTTGAAACAAGATACTTAGGTATCTGTTATTATTTGTTAATTACAGACTAGGTATAGGTACAGAGACGTTCCTCAAATATTGTTTCACATGTAGCTATATGTTGTACTTAGTAATTAATTTGTGGGTTGTTTTATCAGAACGTTTAATTTTTCTTAGAGATACTATCGCATTAACAGTACTTAAAATCCCCTACTTGACTTACAGGTCAAATGAGCTACTTTTTAAAATGCTCTGAAACTAAGTATATTTTGTATGAAAATTTTCCACCGCAGGCAGGAATTTCAAAAATTCTTTACCTAACACGAGAAGTGTTTTAAAATTTGGTATTCAATATTTTCGTTGGCGTCAAAACACTTACTTTTATTATTAGTTTTCAGTTTAATAATTCTAACTTATCATATTTTAAAAAGGATGAATAAAGTTTGTACTATTTTTGGAAAAGAGTTTTAAGCATACATCTTTTGTATTTTATTGACGACCCTATTCTTCTGAAATATTTTCTTATGGTAAGTTGTTCAGTTTTATGGTCTGAACGCAACCTATAGGTATTAGTATTCGAAGAGCTGTCCCTTACACCCTGTATAAATGAAACTTTAAACGTTTTCAGTTGGTTTGCCCTTTGTCTCTTATCTGAAGGGCTCTGTGCCAATTTTTTCCTGGTCATGATCTTTTTATCTGTAAAATATGTTTCGCTTGTCGCCGTAGGCGGACCACAATTCTACTACGTGCATAGGCAATATAGGAACTTAGGTTCTTCTAGTAAAAGCTTTTCCTAAAACTATCACTACCTAACCTAACCTAACCACCTACTACAAACTAACTTATGTTACAAGAAAACCTACCTAAAAGATTTGCAATAATAGAATAATTATAAAATTGAATATACAACTCGTTCAGTAGGTCGTTCCTATCTCACAAAAAATCATTCCAAAAGACAATTTTCAACCACATCTGCATTGTCATCAATGTTTTTTCCCTCAAGTTATCAAACAAATCCCATATCTACTATCTTAAATTAAAAAAAAAAATTATGCGATAAAAGTAGGTTTTCATAAGGGATCATTAAATTTAATACTGGATTTTCTTAATTATTTCTATAAACAATTTGATTCATTTAATGGGTAGGTTTAAGTGCTGGCAATTACCTAGATTCACAAGCAGTCGTTTTCGTTTCCTTCCACTTTTCAAAACTTTTAATTCCCAAAGGAATGAGAACATTTACTTTGCTTTATTTACTTGCGAGTTGCGGTCTACGAGTAGGAGTGGTAGAATACTCTCCACCCACAAACTATTTTTCACGTAGTTTCCTCGTTTTTTCGCGGGAAATGGTGTAAATAAGGAAGTTGGCTGGATGTGTGGGACCAGGGGAACTGGAATATTGGCTGAGACGAACTTGTGACGCTAGTTTATTTGCTACCACTGACTTGTTGAAAAGAAACTGGCTTCTTCACGTAATCAATCTACGTTACGTTTATGCGTTTCGTATGATTCGTTTCGTTTTTTATCACTGTCACCTTTTTTCAATAAATTAAGGTAAAGTCATGTCGGTCTCTGACCGTTAAAATTTGCGGTTTTGTAGGGCTTTAGGAACATCTACATCTACATCTACACTAATATAATAAAGAGGAAAACTTTGTTTGTTTTTTTGTATGTATGTCGATAAACTCCGAAACTACTGGACCGATTTCGAAAATTCTTTCACCATTAGAAAGCTACAACATTCCTGAGTAACAAAGGCTACTTTTTACCACGGGAAAATTCCTCATTTCCACGGGAAAACGGTAAGCAGCAGGAAAAGCGGGAAATACAGCGGATATTACCCAAATAAGCCAGACCGCTTTACCGATCTTCGCGAAATTTGGCACTGATATTACTAGCACAGTAAAAATGGACATGGATTACTTTTTGTCAGCCCTCGAGGATCTGGAGTACCTGATGAAGACCACCAGCATCCCATCTAAACTATAAGAGATACGGCCATGGCTTCAAAGTAAAATTTATTCAGCATGACGGTCCGCTTCTGCTCGCACATTTACCTCTGCTAGATCGGAGTAATGGACTTTTTACTACGGGCAAAGATCAAATTTCTACGGAAAAACAGGTAAGTAGCAGCGGGTGTAATATATAAGTCTATGTTTAGGAAGGATATTTTCATTTTTTTCGAAGTCATATTTTCCACTGATGAAATATTCCACTGATGACTACACAGGTTTTCTGCGCTGGTAGTAATAAAAAATACTAACTAAAAATACATACCATATCTATACAGGCAACTTGCACGATAACCATTATATCTGTAGCGGATAAACCGCAAAAAGCAAAACAAGCAATATATCTGCCAAATTGAATTCTATCTGCAAACAAAACCACACAAACTAGATATTCGTATCAAAACCTAAAAAATGTCCTCTTCGGTAGGTAACACCCAAATTGGATAGGAATGGGGGAAAAGTAAGGTAGGCATTTTCCCATTCGTACTAGTAGCTTCGAGAAAGATGGCCTTTCGTTTCTGGATTGAGACGGAATAACGTGTTGCTCAAACTACTATACTAGAGTACAAATTTAATTTGCCCGAGAAACGAATTTATGAAACAAGTTTTTGCGACGTTTGTTCGATTTTCCAACTTATTTTCATACGTATATCAAACGGTCTGATAGACGCATCGTTTGACACTATTGACATAAACCGTATTCGTATGAAGTAGGGTGGAGAATCGAATGAATGACGCACAAACAGACGTTGCATGTGTTTCTCGCCTTAGAGCACGCAAACAGCTGTCAAATATGGCCTTTTTGAACGATCGTACTGTAGGTAGAAGATAATAATCAGATGCTAAACGCAGCCACCATACCTAGTTTATTATCTAACAGCCAAGTGCAAACTCTTTACGTAGTGAAATACGGGGTATAAGGGACGGTGTAATGAAAACTTTGCAGGCATGACCAGACCATCAAACTGAACAACTTTTACTATGGAGCCAATGGTGACCTCCCATATAAAATTCACGACCAGCTGACTGACTTTGTACGGGGGACCGGAAAATTTTTTTCGTTTCCCACCATTGGCTCCATAGTAAAAGTTGTTCAGTTTCATGGCCTGAGCACGCCTGTAAAGTTTTCGTTACACCATCCCTAACACCCTGTATAAAGTATTTGCTTGGAAAACTGGGTTCTCAGAATAGGGTCATTGTGCCCGTTCGCGACCATGCGTCAGTTCGCGACCATTTTCAGGTCTGACCTCAGTAATATTGCAATAATAAGAGTTATATTTCACTCATTGTAAAAAAGTGTGGCTTAAACAAGACCAGGATAACTGTAGAATCTACGCCTATTCAAATCTGTTCATTAAACCTCACCAATGTACCGCAAATAAATCATCCATTTTGCCAGTCGCTCTGCCCTCGAAAACACACCGAAAACCTATCCAAAAAATAGCGACCACTTGCCACTTCAAAAGTGAAATTTTCAGGTATTCGTCTAGTTTTTACAACTATAACGGTTTTATGGTGTTGATACTTTAGTAAAGTATCTAATTTAACAATAATTTCGTGATATTTTTAAGTAAATTTATGATTTATTAGATGGTCGCGAATGGGCACGCAATTTTTAGAAAAATGCTGGATAGCGACCGGCCGGTCGCTATCTAACACGATGCTTGAAAAAAAGTTCATTTTTTTCCAGGTTATCTTTTAACAAAAATTTATCTTTAAAATTGGAAAATCACCTGGAAACGATGGTACCCACGCCGAAATTATCAGGCTCAAGTGCATATTACCCATCCTGCACAATCTCTTGTGTAAATGTTGGGAAGCGGGATATATACCACAGGATATGCGCGATGCTAACATCATTACCCTATACAAAGGCAAAGGTGACCGCGGTGACTGTAACTGTTATCGTGGAATATCCTTTTAAGTATAGTAGGTAAATTATTTGCTCGGTTAGTCTTAATAAGACTCCAGAAACTTGCTGATCGTGTATATCCCGAATCGCAATGTGGATTCCGCGCCCAACGTTCCACAACAGATATGATCTTTACACTTCGACAACTGCAGGAAAAGTGTAGAGAGCAGAAAACACCTCTGTTTGTGGCGTTCGTCGACCTTAACAAAGCCTTCGACACCGTGAGCAGGGAAGGACTCTATACTGCACTTTTAAACATCGGGTGCCCTCCAAAACTTCTAAGCCTCATTAAATCCTTCCACGAGGACATGAAAGGATCTGTTGTTTTTAACGGCAATACATCCGAGCCGTTCGAAATGCGTAGAGGTGTTCGCCAAGGCTGCGTGTTGGCTCCTACCCTGTTTGGTATTTTCTTCTCATTGCTTTTTAAAGTTGCTTTCGGCGATGACCAACAGGGTATACACCTGCACACTAGGGCTGACGGGAAGCTGTACAATATCTCGCTTCTTAGGTCAAAGCGTAACCGCGATGACTTATTCGTCGATAGCCTTTTGTTCGCTGACGATGCAGCCTTCGTTGCTAATTCTCAAAGTGAGCTTCAAGACATTGTTGATAAGTTTTCCCACGCGTGTTCTCTGTTCTCAATGTCCATTAATGCCAAAAAAACAGTAGTGCTAGCTCAAGGTGGAGAAACACCACGTATTTTGCTCGATGGCGTTCCCTTGAACATAGTTGACAAGTTTTGCTACTTGGGGTCGACTGTGTCGAACAATCTCACCCTCGATGCTGAGATCAATACTCGTATCGGCAAAGCGGCGACCATGTTCGGCAGGCTCAGTACAAGAGTATGGAATAATAAACACCTGACCACAAAAACAAGATAATTGTTTACCAAACTTGCGTTCTAAGCATACTCTTGTATGGAGCTGAAACCTGGACTTCGTACGCAAAACAAGAACGTCGACTCAACACATTTCATATGCGCTGCGTAAGAAACATCTTGCATATAACTTGGCAGGACAGAGTCACAAACGAGCGAGTTCTAGAAATTGCACAGCTGCCTAGCTTTACCGCTTTGCTTGCAAAGACGATTGCGGTGGCTAGGGCATGTGTACCGCATGGAACCTTCGCGTCTACCGCGGCGTGTCCTGCTTGGCGCCGTAGCTAACGCCAAAGAGGAGTTGGAAGACCGATGCTACGTTTCAAAGATTGCGCCAAACGGGACATGGCTGCGTTTGACATCGACCATCAAAGCTGGGAGAAGCTTGCTGAGAATAGGGATGTATGGAGAAAGCGTGTGTTTGATGGGCGTAAAGCTCACGACGATGCCTGGTTCGCTGGTCTCGCAAACAAAGGCAAAAACGACATCTAAACATGCATGTGCCAGTCTCTAATTCCACCTTCGTTTGTAGAGCGTGCGGAAAGTCATGCCGCTCCCGTATCGGCTTATACAGCCATGAAAAATCTTGCCTCAGACACTGAATAAATCGTCTGTCACAGACGTATGAGGCCAATGATGATCTTTTAACAAAGTTTTGATTCATACAACATTAATCAATTCTTATAGACGTTTTTTATAGCGTAGTTAGTTTGCGACCGTCAAATTATGATTATTTGACCGATTTTGGAACAGTTATTTGGTTGAGTGGTCGCTAACTAGTACATGCTAAAAAACCATGTTTATTTAGCGACCGCTTGAAAAATGTATGAAAAATAGACGGTCGCAATCAGACTCTAATTTTTTTTTACGTTACTTAGCGACCACCACTTTTGCTCTTGCACTGTTTTACTGCTACTCTTAGGCTCTTTGTCCTGGAATGCGCTTTAACTCTGGAATCTCTATCTAACAAATAAAATAGTGTGGGACGCCGCGCGCCCCGCCAACAGCATCTCACGGACCCTGTTGGCTTTTAATATAGTTTCCGCGTTCTGAAGTAGAGGACCTGTTTCAAATTCGTATTCGTTTCTGTTGGATCGTGCACAATGGACACATGTAAAGAGCACCAGCCGTACCCACTTGCCTTCCTCGAGCTGTGCCAGAAGTACAGACAGAGTTTCTTTGGGCTGTCCTGGTTTATACACGCCACCCCTAAATCTTCACTCTTCAATCAGAGCTATTTCGTAACGTCATAAATGTCTGGGGTGAGGTTCCAGTACGCGCGGGTCACCTGCGTGGAGAAGATGCACGTCCTAAGCTCGGGGCCTGGGTGACTTCTGTGCACTTTGAGCTGAGCATTCAAATTCCTCATTGTCCAGAGAATTCAGCCCAGATTTTGTTTTGCAGCGAAGTGTTGGCAGAGAGACTCCTTATAGCGTATAATTATTAATCGTTGGACTCTCCCAGGAGTTGGGTCTTGTAAAGTAGTTCACCACAATAGGGCAGCAAGTTCTCGCTGCTTTTTTACTCACTTTGAGGCTTTGGAGACAACGAAGAAGCAGGAAGTTCTCACTTCTTACTGACCTCCACACAGTCCTTGCCTTAAGGGAGAAGGGTGCTGCCATGTAAAAGCAATGTTTTTGGATACAGGGGTATTTTATTTCACTCTGGCTACCGCCGCGAACCCACCTGATTACAACGATCATATTTACATTGCACCAGAACTTCCATGCCTTACTTAAAGCCCAGTACCATCACTTCTGCGCCATACACCTATGCCTCCACGCTAGCGTAAAACTGGGCCTATAATTCTTCAGGGTAGCATGCGTTGGCAGATTCTCGAGTTGTGTCATACATAATTGCTGGCAGTGATTGAATCAGGCTGTGCTGCTCTCACATCCTTCAAATTTCATGTTCGGTTGAGCAGTTGCATGACGTCATAGATACCCGTATAAAAAGGTAGGTGAAAAGATCTGCGTTTGGTGCACCACCAGTTTACCTGGCGCAAGTAGCCTGGGTAGTCATAGTCAGCTAGGCCTGCAGACTATAAAGGCAATACAGTAGCCAATATAAACACCCAAGGGTTCTAGAAAAATGGAAGAAGGCTAGAAGCTTGATGAGCTCCTGTGACGTGACTGACGAAGATACCTCCAACTGAGCGAAGTGAATACAGGAGACCAGAAAGGACTCACCATAAGATGAAGAAAATAATTGCCTAACATTGCGCGCTGGCGTGATTGGTACAGGCAAGGGTAGTGTTTATGAGCACCAAGGTATGAGGCATGGACAGTTCTGGTGCGGTGTGAGTTTGAGAGCTAGAACCGGGCTGGGTCCTTGGCGGTTGCATCAATGAAGTAGAAATAGTTGATCCTCCTCAGTATCAGAAAATACGCATTAACCTAGCTAGGATCGGTACCGTACAAATGCGCGCTGAAGACCAGCAAGGTCTTGATGCCTCTTCGGTTCACGCTGAGGCTTCGGAGACAACAAAACGTAATAAACAACGTCGGCAAGGGTTGTGAGGCAGCAAACTCAGCAGTAGTCATTGCTGTGACACCTGTTTGGCACTATGAAATATTGTTAATTTTTTAATCATGTCTAGATAGGTACTAGGTCACAACCTTAGGTGTAGATTTAAAAAGGATTGTTCATTATGTATGAGAAATGTGCAAAAGTAATTTCTTTTTATTAAATAATGGTTAATATGCCCATAATAACGATAGTAAAACGGGCGGTCGCTATCTGACGCACACGTGGTCGCTATCTGAAAAAAGCGGTCGCTATCTGACTCTTTGGGTACTTTTCGGTTCAAAATTATTTTTAAAATAAACTGTTACAGTATTTCGCTAATACTTCTCGAAAAGAATATCTTGATTATATCTGCTATGCTCACAAAAAAAATCAACCTTCAAATATGAAACCTTCATATTAATATCATGGTGCAAAGTTGGGAAGTCGACTAATCGGTCGCCAACGGGCGCAATGACCCTACTTTACCGAGCCAAGCTGTTCAATACTCTAGTCTAGGAAGGTTGTACAGTCTAGGACTTTCATGGAAACAGGCGCTTTATGCGGTCCAAGTGTTCTGCTTCACGCAAATAGGTATCCGTTGTATTAATTTTACAAGCAGTTGTAGGTATCTATTAAAAACAACAACCTGAATGCAGTATTTTCGACTTTATGAATTTTTTATATAGCCAGCTCTCACGCTGCCGAGACAAATCTAAACGACACCTCACATGTCAAGATCCGCCCAGCCGTTTGGGCTGTAGCGCGTGAAAACGAATTTCTGAATACATACTCTCTCGAAAAGAATAGACACACTCTCGAAATAAGTACATACCCTTTTTGAGGCAGTCAGGTACCAATCAGGTAAGATGAAAAATTTCAAAGCGTAGAGCTGTAGGTATTCTAATCTGTAGCACACCAACCTAACTATTTAAGGTATCAACTTGTACTATACTCTATCCGCGCGATGAAGATAATACCAGAAAATGCAAAATGATTGCCATTGGTTAGCGATAACGAGGCAATGGTGCGTTTACATGGCGGTGCAATTTCAGTCTACTTCTGTGGCTTGCACGGAGCGGACGCGTTCTTTTGTTCTTATATCGATTGTTTTATTTCTCCTACGACCTAGCGCGTGTTTTGGACTATTTCCTGTGAAACATACACAGATGTATTTACCTAAAATTATTTTTACTTATTAAATATTGTAATAGACCAAAGAAAACCATGTTTAATAGTAAAAAATATTTATGAGTGTTCTTTAACCAAAGAGCCATGTAAACGCATCTTTACGTTTTTAAACAATTGTCGACGCCCACTTACCTGGAAGGGCAATCATTTGTCCCTTTCACTTGCATACAAAAGTGCGGTTGAGAGGACGCTATATTATCTTCATCGCGCGGATAGAGTATAGGTCTTTTTAGTGATTGTATAAAAAAGCATCCAAAAAGATGATCTCTTGAATGAACAACCCGATTTCCCGTCCCACGAGAAAAGAAGTAGACCTTGGGTACCGTTTGTGCGTTATTTTTTTATTTGCCGCACATCGCACAACTCTGCGTCGACGTATGCGTCTGTCAAACCGTTTCAAATAACCGTATTTTTATAAGAATAAGGTTGCAATCCGTATTGTCCTAACGCATGCGTTACGCAGCGCAAACAAAACGCACAAACAGACGTTACATGAGTTTCTCGCCTTAGTGTACTAAATCAGAGCAGTTGTATTACTGTGTACATAGCGGAGATAAAAATCCAATTTTTACGATACAGCTTGACAAATGATGCGAAGAGCAGCGGTCACGTCGCGAGTCCGGAGGAAAACTGTTTGAGAAGTCAGAGCAAGTGAATAGTTCAGAGTGAACTACGTAGAAGAACACGTTTATTGTGTCAATAAACCGGTACCTACCGATTTACGATTTGGATAACGTTTTTGAAGATTTTTGACATAATCATAAGGCTCTGTTTCCACTACTCCGATCCGTCACCGGATGTCGGATGTAGCCTTCCGAAAAATATCGAAAATCCGGTCACCGATTTCCCACCTATCCGATATAAAACGGACAGTAAAGTTTCATTATCTCGACGGACTCGGACTCGGACGGACGACATGGTAGAATGTACAATTGTTTTAAAGCATGCATAATTTTAGTACAATACCAGTTGTTTGGGAAAATACCGTTTTGATAAAATCCGGATACCGGTGTAGTGGAAAAGCGAGTATAGTATTTTATTAGATTTCTAAATCGGATTGGAAATTATCGTGTACCGGATCAGGTGTGGAAACAGAGCCTAAAACTGGAATGTGCGGTAGCGATGGCAAAAAAATATTGACTTACTTGAGGGTCTATGAAACTGTAGAAAGTTACATAGATTAATACTACTTTTGGACCCGCTTTGTTCAGATAATAAATGTATGTTTTCGATCGGAAATGTTATTTAAATAAGAATTCTAAATTCTTTTAATTGCTTACGAAACTTGGAATAGACCAAACCCTTACTTGAAAGTACAAGAATTTTCAATCTAAGAAATTCATTATTTTAAGTATATTCCGACTTGACAACTGAGACATGCATAGAAATATAGATAGGTACAGCTATAAGACGTGCGGTCAACAGCCGTAATGAATGCGCCATACATTTTGATAATTTCGATACCTATTGTTCAATACGAGCTATTAAATTGTTAGTGGAATCAAAAAAGTAGGGCATGCAATTTTTGACCTTAATGACATTTGTCAAATGTGAGTATTTTAGAGATGATGTATCTATGTATCTATCGAAGAATTGTAGAAATCCAAGACATTTTGAGAATTGTCAATAAGGTTTTAAAATCTTTGCACCACTTGTCAAATTTCCATACAGTATAGATGTATTAACATATTTAACAAAGAATTTCAAAAATCCACTGCATTCTAAAAATTGTCAATAAGGTCGAAGATTGCTTGAACCACTTTTTTTGGTTTAAAATCAGTAATAGAGTAAAAAATATGATACAATCAATTTTCGATCTTATTGACAGTTGACAAATTTCAATATTGTAGAGATGTAGTAACATAATTATAGAAAAATCAAACATTTGAATTCTGAGGATCGCCAACAAAGTTGCGAATCGCTTTCATCACTTTATTTGCTATAAAACCGATATAATAGACTAAAACAATATGGTACACGCAATTTTCAAGTCATCTATCAATCTTTCGGCGTTCATTTTTTCTGTCCGTAATGTCAAGATCCCCTAAAAATGGCACGTCAAATCTGTGGCACAAAATAGAGTTTACAGAAATTTCACTCGCCCCCATTTTGGATTTTCGCGATTGGCACTTTGTATGTTTTTTTATTTCTACCTATGTTTTTGGAGAAAGTTGTTAAGTTGCATACACTGATTCACCCCTTAAAATATTTGCAGTATTTTTTTACGTACCGTATAGTTACATGGACGAACATGAATAATAATAATGTTAACCATAGTTACATATATAGTGAACTTTTTTGTTATCCGTACCACATTTTTTGCAATTGACATTTAGTTTGACGTCCCTGATTTGCTTGTAAGCCTGGTTGGCCTGTATATGTTAGGGTACATGGGAAGCAGAGCATACACAGGTTGAAATAACAAATTATTGTATATTTATATCAAAATTCCACTCCTCATCTAGGTTTCGCTGATGCAGCTACGTTAGGGTACATGGGAAGCAGAGCATACACAGGTTGAAATAACAGTATAATGCCTCATGTCATGAGGGTAGCTAGCTGAAGGTAACTCGAGATAATCTAGATGTATTTATAATATACCTAAGACCTAGCGTTAAATATCTTGGATAGCTATCTATCTATGTCTAGGTAGCTATATCCAAGCCGTTAGATAGTCTAGCTCCTGAAATATTTATCCCGACAGCTATTCAACCCTGGGTGCTACAAAATTCAATGTACCTAGCTGTTGCAGCTTGCAGGTAAGTATATGGCAGAATCAGGATTTCGGCTGAATTCCTAGGAATATGGCGTAATATAATTCGGAACAGACTGACGGACGACAGACGTGGAAGACGTACCATAACAAACGGATATAATTTTTTTTGTTATAAATCTTTGAATTTGACGAATATTTTATTTTACTTGTAAGTTGTCCATTCTTTCAAGATGAAGGAATAACCAACACAAAAATACATTATCTTGTAAAAAAAATCTTTAAAACATCCTTTGCCACATTCCTAAACTATTTCGGTCAAAATGCAAGGAATCTTGCTGAATGTCTAGATCAGAACGAAGTCAGTATTTTGCCATATTTCGGCTTTCCACCAAATTCTTAAGTATTTAGCCTAATTCTCATTTTACTATTTTCATAGACAAGAAAGATCAGGTCAAGAGTACCCTAAACCGACGAGCATGTATGAAAAGATTAATTAATATGGAGGAAGCGAAACAGGCGCGTCAGGATCGTAGCAAGTGGAAGGAAGTAGTCTCTGCCTACCCCTATGGGAAAGAGGCGTGATTATATGTATGTATGTATATCATAGACATAGCAACAAGGATGAATGAACAAACTATTTTCAGCTGATATCTACGTGTAATCATAATATTCATGGAGAAAGTTTGAAGTGGCTATAATACCGTGCGTGATACGAGAAGTAGTTAAAGAGTTAACAAGGTGTAGTTAATTTGCTTACTAAATGTTATTTCAGAATGGGAGAGAATTCTGCTGAGACCTTATGTAAATCTCACAGCCACCACTATAAATGACAACTTGTGACAGACGCAATTTGGTGCGGTGACATTTGCCATGATACCTACCTACCTTCCCGAATCTACCTAGGTCTGAATCTCTTGTCTTTCTCAAGGATTGCAGCCTCGATCTGACTATAGATGGAACTGACGTAATGGTTATTATTTTCCATGACTAGCGGCCCGTCTGCAACTCACTTCCCGAGGAAAATACACATCTTCAGGCATGTATTACATAGACAAAACTTTAGGTATTTAATCACTCTATCTATTTTAAATAAAAACTGTATCAAAATCCGTTGCGTGATTGAGTAGGAGTTAGCGAATTCCACGACAGAGAAACGTAAAAAGAGACTTCATTTTATACTTTGCTGTAGGTATTGTTATACAAGGTGTTAGGGACGGTGTACCGAAAACTTTGCAGGCATGATCAGACCATCAAACTGAACAACTTTTACTATGGCGCCAATGGTGGGAAACGAAAAAAAAATTCCGACCTCCCATACAAAATTCACGATCAGCATACGGACTTTGTATGGGAGGTCGAAAAATTTTTTTCGTTTCCCACCATTGGCTCCATAGTAAAAGTTGTTCAGTTTCATGGTCTGAGCACGCTTGCAAAGTTTTCGTTACACCGTCCCTAACACCCCGTATAGGTATTTAAAATTTCTCGAAACGTAAGCAAAGTAAAATATAAAAAAAACATAGTTCACTACTATCTATCATAATTGCACCTACCTCTAGCTAGATAGAATCCATTTCCTGTAGTATACGGTGTCAGAACAATAGGATCTTGTGGTAGGAATCTTAGTAGCTGCATATATACACTAGGTATTGTGTTCAATCTGTATATCTAGACACACGGCAGTGTGTCCGCCAAGTTCGAGCAAAGAACCGACACACCGGCCGTGGGTTATATTACACGAACCATTTCGGGCCAAGCTCGACCTACCTATAACTCAAAATCTATTTTATCTACGCATATGAAATTTCTAGTATCTGTCGAGATCTACTTACTTATCTAAAATACAAAATTTCATTAATGTACCTATTGTAGGTCTTGAGATATTGACTTCAGAAAATCGCTATTTTTACTATACACTCACTGACTGACTGACTCACTCACTCACTCATCAAAAACCTAGACCACTTCCAATGGCCGTATTGACTTGAAATTTGGCATGGAGGTAGGTCTTTAGGTCAAGGTAAAGGAAAAAATCTGAAAATGGCCAAGTGTGAGTCGGTTTTAAAAATAATGAAGGTGTAAATTCATACCCCTAAGGAACTAAAACAAAAAAATTATCTATATCTTCTAATGGTCGTACCGACCTAAAATTCGTTACGAAGGTTTGTAATTTAGTCAAAGTAAAGTAAAAATTGCTGTAATTTCTATGCCGTGTGATGCCGGCTAAGAATAGCATCACCCCAATTCTACCCGTGGGTGTCGTAAAAAGCGACTAAGGGATACTCATCCAGGGAATCCTCGCCAATCCGCCTGCCAAGCGTGGTGAGTATGGCAATACCCCCCGATAGGGGGAGGCCCATGTCCAGCAGTGGACTGTTGTAGCTGTTATGTTAAGTAAAAATTTAATATATCCGGCTACGTACATTATACCGCCCTGACTTGGCAAGCTTATCAGAAAACGTGTAAAAAAAATGCAAGATATTGAATGGGCAATGCACTCTAGCGTGTCAGTCGTACAAGACAGCATACAAAATGACAAAACAAAAAAGTTTCCTTTGCCACGCAAACGTAGAAAAATTTAATAAAAAAAACTAGTTCATTTCTTTGTAAGAAACATAGTCCATATAGTCCATATTCAAAAATCTGAAAATTAGTATAAATGAGACATTTCCAACTAACTTAATCATAAGAAAAAGAAAATAAACCTTACAAAAATAATGAAATCCACCCAAAACATAAATGTGAAAGGCTGCCAAGTTCGATAATATTGGAATGCTTCGCCTATAAAGAAGTGAGATCTAAATAAGTACCAAGTTCCATACACAGACCTCAGTTAAAAATAGTTACAGGAATGCACACTTGATTTTCCGCAGTTTGGAAAGTAGATTCTGAATAAATATTATATTAAATACCTAAAATTCTAATACTACAAAACGCAAACCTGTTTTTCAGCAGTTTCCTTATGACATTTTTATTTATTTTTTCTATACTTTGTAATGATATAACTTGGCAAGTTTTAATAGAAAATTATATACTTGACTCATTGCGTTTAGTAGGTTTATAACAAAGTGTGTGAAAACTTGCCAAGTTATATCATTAAAAGTACAGAAAAAAATGTTATAAGCAAACTGCTGAAAAACAGGTTTCTGTAAGTATTAGAATTTTAGGTATTTATATGATATTTATTCAGAATCTACTTTCCAAACTGCGGAAAATCAAGTGTGCATTCCTGTAACTATTTTTAACTGAGGTCTGTGTATGGAACTTGGTACTTATTTAGATCTCACTTCTTTTATAGGCGAAGCATTCCAATATTATCGAACTTGGCAGCCTTTCACATTTATGTTTTAGGTGGGATAATGTATTGTAGTCTGCCTTTCAACTCCAGGTAATGCAATATTCCATTGAGAAAGCATGAATAAGCACGAGCAGATCTTATTTTGTGTATGATTTCATAGTAGGTAGTGAAATCTACATCTTCTTTTCCTTAAAGGTGCGTCTGAAATCGATGCAACATGTTTTACACCTTCTTAATAAAATCACAAAATAGAGAGTTTACAGAAGATTCACTCGACCCTATTTAGGATTTTCGCGACTGTCACTTGTTACATAGCCAGGGTTGCTACTGCCCAAAGTCTCAAAAGAATCTGTTATTTTGGTATTTCGTTTGGTTGAAATATGACATCGAAGATGTTCTACGCTAATTATCGTACTCTTTTTTATACCTAAATAACGAAATATGACAGAAACGAGAAACAAACGAAAAGTCAATTTTTGCGAAGCGCTATCGCATGCGTTAGGAAAATGCGATTTTCCGCCTTATTTTCATACAAATACAAATTTAATGTCGAGACCGGTTGGACAGATAGGTATACCTAGGTTGCACAAAGCTGCGTCTACTAATGCGTCTGTCAAACCATTTGACATAAACCGTATTTGCATGGGAATAAGGTCAAAATTCGTAAACTTCATGCACGTTGTTGCATAAGCTACCAAGAGTACCAGAGCTTAAACTACAAACTGACAACATCAACTCTACGGGGAATCAAACCTAAACCTCTGATCGTGAGTACAAATCTCATCAGTATTAGATCACATCTTAAGCTGGTACATTATGTACCTACTTTGTAAGTATCCAAATATTCATGGGTAAAGTTTTAAGCTGCTTGGTAACGATCGTGAATGAGATTCACGGGACGTGGTATTTGTACGATGATATGCAAAATTCGACCTCATATTATTAGGTTACCTAAATTATTTTTTGTATATTTAGACCTATGTTCCTCAGGGTTTATCCTTATCACCAGCCTATTCTGAGTTTTGATTATCTGTCATTTCACTAGTAAAATTTCACCATATAAGGACAACATGGAGAGTTCACAGAAGGTTTAGGATTTTCACGATTGTCATATTTTGTTACATAGCCAGGGTTACTACTGTCAAAAATCTCAAAGTATAAGAATATCAAAACAGCAAAGTCAGACAAAGAACGTAAAATGATTTTGATACAATTTTAATCCAAGAAATATGTCGTTCGTGGCAATTATCTATTCCTAGTTTATACCTTGAGTTCGTCTGAGATTCCAGTTTGCGTCAGTAAGTATTAAAATCGTCGTTAGTCCTGAGTGAGCCAGCTGTAAAGGATGTCTGTCGGTCTAGATGTCTCATTAATTTGTGCTATAAGTATTGGAAAAGGCGTATGCTCCACCAACAAGAGCCAAATAAGAAGTATATCTCCAATTTTCCAAGGACACTGCTGTCGTGACAAATAATGATTACAATAAAATGACATGCCGAGTTGACGAGCTACAAACGAGGCATCTATTATTATGATATGAGAAAATCTCCCGAAAATAAAGAAGTATTTCTTCAGACGTCACAAAATGACACAAAGCAAAGTGTCGTCAAAAATTTCATTTTCGCCGTTGAGAGCCTCTTTATTTCAAGATTTTATTTACAAAATGTTGAGAAGATGTCACATTTCTTTCATAAACTTACCTACATTGTCTACTTGTAAAAGGTTTTTGAATTAAATATCAACACTTTGGTAACAAAGAGACAATTCTTTTGTAAACAAACGTACCTACCTAAATTCTTGGTTTACATTTTATTCAAAGATCTTCTACGATCTCTTTCTTTGTTAGTTCAAAGAGGGTAAAAAAATAAGGTACCTTACGAGTATATCTTACCTACCTACTTTACAACGCACATGTCGCATTTTTTATCAGTTGGGGGATTAACTGTCGAAAACTCCACCAACAAGAGAAACGTAGTTAGGTATGAAGAAGTATGTGTTTATTGTAAAATACTAGTTCTAATAAATACTACCTAAACTTAAAACCTAACTTATCAAACTAATCAAATAGTCCACCCCGAAGCGTACCCGGTTCGAAGGTGCACATCACGCCCGGTGCGCACCAAAAAAAAAAGAATGAAGAAATTATTCACACTAACTCTATCAAGACTTTTGTTCTTGATCTACCTTTCGTTCACGTTTCAAAATAGGAAATACCTATACCAAGTATAGAACCCTAAGCAAAACTGTAAAATAAAATAAAAAATTAAATAAATATCTTGGACATTTCACACAGCGCCATCTAGCCCCAAACTAAGCAAAGCTTGTACTATGGGACTAGATAGCTGATATCAGTACATATATACTTTTTTATTTTTGTAAATACATACATATTATACATAGAAAAACACCTAGACTAAACACAAATATTTGAAAATTGACTTAACAAACATTTGTGTCGGTGGGGATCGAACCCACGACCCTCGGCGTGGCAGGCAGGGGTACTATCCACTACGCCATCGGGTCAGTCTGTACAACTGCTGTTTAAACTGCTGTTTTTTCTAAATTGCAGCGCAATTAAAGCGCGCAAAAGAACAATTTACACCAACAGCACTTAACAACTCGAATACAACTTAATGAGTTGCAAAATGCTGGTATGTAGGTAATGTATAGCTATAAAGTATAGGTAAAATAGTACCTATATCATTGAGGTAGTTTATTATTATGTCCCACTCGAAGAAGAAGAAGAATTTATGCATTGATAACGAGTGTAATTAATTTAAAAAAAAACTGACTGCGATAATTTCAAAGTTAGATTTTGTTCTTAAAGTCGGTCTTTTTGAGTTTATTAGATTTTAATATACCTAGCCTAGCCAGTGTCACTGTGCTGAGACGATAGAAACGATACCTCTTATGTCAATATCCGCCAAGCCATTTCAGCTAGGTACCTTTAGCCTCGTGAAACATAATTTTCTCCTCAACATCGACATACATACATACCCACATACCTACATCAAAGCGCACGACAGTGCGCCGGCCAAGTTCTAAGCACAGGCCGCGCGCACACCGTGCACTAAATGTCATTCGAATAGGCCATATTTGACAGCTGTCAAACCCATACTAGGAAACATGTCAACGAAGAAAAATAGACCTTATGTCATAGCATTAACATGATTTTGACGGCTGTCAAATAGCAAGTGTAATAAACAAACATCGCAAGTTTTCAATTGCTCCTGCATCAACGTTGGTTTGGAGAATTCAAAATTTCCTTGCACCTGACAGACGGATGCTCTAAAAATGCGCAGCAACAGATGTCAGAAGCAAGGACCGAAAAAGCACAGCATATAAGTAAAGTATCATGATATCATGTGTCATGATCATGAGATGAGTATGAATACGCTCGGATATCTTAAGGCAGTTTCAATAGAAATGAAATTGAAGCAGATCGACAGACTAATACAGTATTTGTGTTTCGTTAGGTAGACCAAAGCTGAAATATTTATTTTGACGTCCAGCCAGACAGCAAAATCTTGAAATATCGGTACACGAAAATCCACTTATCACCAAGGAGACGCTTCGATCTTAAGATAGCCGTGAAACTGTCGATGAAATATGACAAAATAATCTTTGATTTAGCGTTCAACCACAAAATAAGAGAGTACCTATACAGAAAGTTCACTCGGCACGTTTGTTACATGGTTGCTGTGTCAAAAAGCATAAAGTACAAAAATATCAAAACAGCAAAATCTGACAAATATCGTCATATGATTCTGAGCCTATTTTAAATCCAAGAAATTTGACTCACGTGTCAACCACCTTCTTAGTTACCTTGACTTGACTCTACTTGATTCCGGTTATTTCCAGTGTAATGCAGCAAGCTTCAAAATCGTCGCTAGTACTGAGTGAGCCATCTGGTAAGGCGCCCGTGCGCCGTTTCCCTAATTTGTGGTTCAACTGAGGCTATATCTCACAACCAGCACATAGATTGGTCGAATAGTCCATCCAACCAATCTAAAAAGCGTTATTTCAGTATAGTCGGGTGTGTACACCGGTGAAAATCGGAAAATACGGCTGATGAATATAACAAGATTTCCTCTCGAAAGGATTGGTCCTTAAGGCGCATGGAGCCATTTAAGAAGTGGGGCCACCTCAATTTTTATTGTAATTTTTTTAAGAAAAATAGTCCAGTTTCTTTAGGGTTTCATACAAAATATAATCCTCTATTTTACCCATTTAGGGGGCGAATCACAAAAAATTAAAACACACGTATTTTATAGTTTGCGATGTATAATAACTGAACAAAATTTCAGCGAAATTTATCAAAGGAATAAAAAGTTACCTACAAACTTTCATCCCCTGTTTTACCCCCTTTAGGGATGAGATTTTATGAAAATTATTTTTTATAGCTCTTTCGCATTATTTTAACATCCTTTGCGCAATAATTCAAGTTCCTAGGTTATCTGTGCGTTGATATTTTACTATCTTTTGATCACCAATTCTTGCTTTTTATTTAGATAAAAAATTGAATTTTAATATGTAATGACCCAAATTTTATTACGGGATTGACATTTTGACATATGATTTAATCGAAAATGATACCAAACATGACTATAAACTAAATCGCTCAAAGAAAATATAAAAACTGAACTTTAAAACCCCCCCTCCCCCCACCTGCAGCAAAAATCCAGGTGGCCCCACTTCGAAAATCCATCTCAGTAACCTAAAGATTAATCGTGCCAAAGGAAATTTTATTATACCCTTCAGCCGTATCTAGACACACGGCAGTGTGTCCGCCAAGTTCGAGCAAAAAAAGCGACACACCGGCCGTGGGTTATATTACACGAACCATTTCGGGCCAAGTTCGACCCACCTATAACTCAAAATCTATTTTATCTACGCCTATGAAATTTCTAGTATCTGTCGAGATCTACTTACTTATCTAAAATACAAAATTTCATTAATGGACCTACTGTAGGTCTTGAGATATTGACGTCAGAAAATCGCTATTTTTACTATACACTCACTGACTGACTGACTGACTCACTCACTCATCAAAAACCTAGACCACTTCCAATGGTCGTATTGACTTGAAATTTGGCATGGTGGTAGGTCTTTAGGTCAAGGTAAAGGAAAAAATCTGAAAATGGCCAAGTGTGAGTCGGTTTTAAAAATAATGAATTTGTAAATTCATACCCCTAAGGAACTAAAACAAAAAAATTATCTATATCTTCTAATCGTCGTACCGACCTAAAATTCGTTACGAAGGTTTGTATTTAGTCAAAGTAAAGTATAAATGAGATATTTCCTTACCTAACTTAATCATAAGAAAACAAGAAAATAAACCTTACAAAAATAAATGAAATCCCACCCAAAACATAAATGTGAAAGGCTGCCAAGTTCGATAATATTGGAATGCTTCGCCTATAAAAGAAGTGAGATCTAAATAAGTACCAAGTTCCATACACAGACCTCAGTTAAAAATAGTTACAGGAATGCACACTTGATTTTCCGCAGTTTGGAAAGTAGATTCTTATTTCCCGAGGTAATACCCAACGAGCAAAAAGTGGTTTTGTAAGGATCCTAGCGACCCCGCATGATTGCACCTGAATGAATCACTTTATGTTATAAGAAACAAATCAAAATCCGTTGCGTGTTTTATAGGGGCTAGCGATGTCCTTGATAGACATACATATAGGAATGCAAAAAACGACTTCATTTAACTACGAGTAGAAGTGCTTGCTATTGCTGAAATCGGTCAGAGAGATCATCATTTTCATCATCATATTTTATGTTAACCTGCAACTTATTTTTCCACGAGAAACAAGCATTTTCCCGGAATGTGTTAAACACATAACAAACCTTCCTCTTGAATCATTCTATCTATTACAAAAACCTGCATCAAAATCCGTTGTATACCTAGTTTAGGAGTAAGCAAATCGCACGACAGGCAGAAAAGATGCAAACTACATTAATTTTATACTATGGTAGTATTGATGCTGATCTAACCGGCATGATGAAATGCTACAAATAGTACCTCAACTATCTACCTGTCTTACACAGTAAATGAATAAACGTATATACCTTCACATAAAATAAATACAATAAAATAGTATTTCAATACAATTTAGCGTTTTAAAATTACGTGTTCACTGAGTTTTCCAGTTATTAAATTCTTTTGAACTTTAATTGAAACATACCGCTTGCAAAATATTATAACAAAGCCTGTAAAGATATAATAAAATGAAACATTAAAATGGAGGCCGCTTTTTACAGTCCTTTACGCTTTTCTTATCCTGCAAGGAATATAGGTTACAAATATGTATGAATGTATGTTGATCTAATGAAATTGATGCGGCTGTTAGTTTAATAAAACAGACGATAAAGAATATCGTAACACCATACAACTATGGTCCACTTACAACTATGGTCCAAACAAACCTGCATTTAAAGTACATAGGTATTTCTCATTTATCTCGTGTGTGGTGACAGTAGTTAAGTCAGTGTTAACCATACATTACATGTCATTATATACCTATATAGTACGCCCCACACAGGAGGAGTTAAATAAAAAAAAAACATACAAGCTTGTTTAGACCATAGTTGCAAGCTAGGACTATAGTTGTATGGATTTTCGGTACCTACTTAATCGAAAGAGATCCAATAGTAGTTCAACACTAATTGCTTTCTGACCTTCAGCAGGTAATCAATATAACTAAATATTTTAAAATTCTAGTAGTGTTACAACCCTATTCTAAGCTGCATTAGATATGTGCCAAGTAGATAACCTTATATGCCGTGTGATGCTAGATCAGAATATCATCACCCCATATCTTTCCTGTGAATGTCGTAAGAAGCAACTAAGGGATTTGAGGGTTGATGAGTATTGCAATTTTAGGCGACAGGCTGACATTCTGTCAAAATGGTGTACACAGCCTTCTGAATGACTCTCAAACTTTTGTCAGACGTGGTGTACCTAAATGGACGTTTTTACAGCCGTTTATGCTCTGCCTACCCCGCAAGAAATATTTATATAGACATGATTTATGTATGTACCTATGTATGTGTGTAAACAACCTAATACCTTATTTTATATCTGTAAAAAGAGTCATTCCCTACGCAATATACATACATACTAAGCAATTCAATCAACTCAGATTTAAAAAACACTTGTCTCTGGTTAATGTGTTGTAGAGTAAGTAATTATTGGTCATTATAACTAAACACCCAACTAATGATAGGTTTAATTTATGACAAGAAGATTTAAAGCTATGAAAATACTGAGGACAGATTTAATGGAAGTCCAGCCACAGTACCCGGCCATACTATTATTGTAACACTACAAGTTACAAGTAAGATAAAATTCTCAATACATTGCGTAGCTGATGAATTTTACTGGTGTCTATGGTAGCATAGCGTTGACGCCCGCCGGCCATTATGAACTGATGTCTTTTTTTTTTGGAAAACTTGCAAAATTTTCACCGCAGGCAGGATTTGAACCTGCGACCTTCTGCAGGTTCAAGTCCTGCCTGCGGTGAAAATTTTGCAAGATTTCCAAAAATTGTTTACCTAACACGCGAAGTGTTTTAAAATTTGGTATTCAACTGATCTCTTAAAGAGAGCGGCTGGTAGCGACTAGATGACGAAAACGGGATATCGTACCTTGTGGCTTACCCTGGGGAGGCCTCTTTTCAATTGGGACACTGAGTCATCCACTGATCCAAACAATCTTGAATACAGTAACTGAAAAATGGACTGCTCGACCATAGGTCGATCTGGTGGCTAAACGACTACGCAATGTAAATATAATTTCTACCAGTAAACTCGTACCCTGTAGTTTTACAAAATTGGGCCCGAGTATCGCTGTGGTATTATGTTATGGTAATTCCTTGGTGGTCCATAAAGCTAATGCCTATTTAGCATGTTCAACATACTATTATGTTCCGTAGTGGGTAACACAAGGACATTTGCCTTCATACATAAGCAAAGAACTGGATTTTCCACTCGACTTTTATTTTTCTTCTTGAATAGGTATTTCTTCTTGTGACATAAAACTCTAGCAAAGAATACGTAGGTTTTTGTATTTTTGAATAATTAAATAGCTAGTGCCATTTTATTCAAAAAAAATAAGAACCAAGAAATTTTCAGTCTCTATAGTTTAAACCTACCTACCTTGGTGCCTACCTCAAAATGAATTTGATAGGAAAAAAATGTTGATTGAAAATAAATATTCAAAGGGTGAAACAGACCCAAAATGATAATGAAGTTTCCCTAAGGAACAGCCGAGTTATACTTTAAAAAAAATTGGTAGGTAACTATAACTAGGTAGGTATTCAAATTACTTAACTGGTATATTTTTAATTCTCGAAATGTCGTTAATTCTAGCAGGTAAGAAATGCCGTGTTAAAAAAATAATTGTAAATATTTTAAGGGGTAAACAAGCCCATGAAACTGAACAACTTTACCCAGTCCAAAATATGAAAAAAATCTTGGACCTCCCACTCCCATACAAATTGACTCGCTCGGCTGGCTTATTTTCTCGGGGACAGCCTCCAAATTCATGGGCTATAGTTTAGCTCCTAGAATATTTTCAGCATAATTTTTCACATGTGATGTTTTCCTTAGCGTTCTACCCTACTCACAGGGATTTTTCTTTCAGACATGAAAGTAGCAACGGGCTTAACGTTTACCTGCTCGACTTACCGTTAAGTTATGTCGGATATAACGTTATGATATTTTTTTTTGTTGAACATCGGATTACGTCATACAAAAACATCTTCTTAATAATATGATATTGAACTTTGTCCTCTATAAATACTTACCTGTGATAAATACCTACCTAAGAATGAAAATATATAGGTACAAGTACAAGTTTCATACAAAAAGTTTTAGTCGGCTTTTCATTTTATCAAGCACAATGTAAAAACAAAACAATTAATAACTTACCTTGTTCGTGACGAAAATATTATCCAAGTAATCCCCGGAAAAGTTTCAACAACACTTGAATTATCTCACCCACGTGTCGATAAAATTATAAATCCAATAGAATTTCTATTTAAAAATAAGTAACGCAAAAGTATAGAACTGGCCACTTTCCACAATATTCACAGAACGAAAGAAAACTTTCAGAATTTTGAATTTAGAAGATCGCGTTTCGAAACACGAACTCTGCGTTCGGAAAACCGCTCGCGCGAGACGTGCGCTACCAAGTGCCGCCGCTTTTAGACTAAAGTTGGATGGTGGAACCAAACCTACCAAGCTCCAAACTCTACGAGGCAAAGTTTACATTAATTAAACGAGAAGCTCTCTATCTGTAATATACATTTTTATTTCACTCTTAATTGAATAGCGAGATATCCAAGAAACTACGGACTCGGGAATATCTGAGTAAATGCGAAGGTAGAGCTTTGACCCATATTTTACGCTTCCTCGCCATGCTGAGCTTTAAAAATGTTTTAAGAAATATTCTGATTGAGTACCTCGGCTTATCTTTCCGTCCGTTTTTAAATAAAAGCAAAATTTTGTTTGTATAAAAAACTTGGATGAGGGATTTGCGAAAAACGCACATCATTTTAAATGGCGGCCAAGACAAGAACGCAAAATTAAAATTAAAGAAAAATATTTAGGAGATTGTGTCGTTTGCATGTTTACAGCGTGATACAGAAGTGAGCATTTATTCATTACTTTTTTAAAATTCGTGATTTCGCAGATCGTCCCCTAGTAAAAGATGTTCATACAGAAAATAACAATTTCATTCTAACTATCTCCAATTTTTCTGTTTCAGGGCAAGAGTTTAGACAAATCCTTTTCATGCAACAGTTACTGGTCTATGGAAATATGATTTGTAAATGACAATTGGTGACATCCGCAATTTAATGCGGCGACGTGTGCCATGGTATCCGGTTTCTGTATGGCATTTCGTAAACTTCTATTTACACCGGAAAAGCATGCGGTGCGAGTTCACACACAGCTTACCTACCTATAGTAAAGGCTTAAAGCTTGTAGTACTGGTTCAGAATAGCATCACCTCATATCTTTCCCGTGGGTGTCGTAATAAGCGACTAGGGATTTGAGAGTTGATGTGTTGTGCAATTTTAGGCGACACACAGTCTTCTGGATAATTAGGTATATTTATTGTAATTTGACATTTTGATTTAATAATTGGTATCCTTATTGTAATTAAATAATTGTAATTTTACTTTTTGGATTGTAATACTTATATTATAACTACTTGTACTATAATTTGCATGCTTGCACACAAGCTGAATACACTGTGCTAAACTTTTTTAAAATAACATCTGTTTAAAACTGTATTCTGGCAAATAAATAATTTAACTTAATAAATAATTTAATTTAACTTTTGTCAAAAGTGGTGTATAAATAGCCGTTTTTCAGCCCTTTACGCTCTGCCTACTACGCAAGGGACATAGGCATGATATAATATATCATTTATATAGTTACACACATACTATGTGTGTAACTGGAAACCCGTTGCGCTATTTGACTGTTTCGAATTCCACCATTTGCCTAATGCGTTGTATTAGTAAATACCATTGAAGTATACTAAATACCAGTAACTACCGATATTTACGTGCATGAACTGCAGTGTTGTTTGTTTATAGCAGAATTTATGCAACTACAGCCATTCCGGCATTTCCGGTAATGAGCTCCCGCATATCGGAATTATCCGGAACTCGCTTTGGATAAGCTCAGAGCAAAAATATTTCAGATGCAACTGTACGATCAACAAAAATGAAGCGAAGAGAAACTCGTCACATTTCGAATTGGTGAGTGCTTATCTTTGTCATGGATTTTGACGTGTACTGGATCACTGTCTGACATAATTTGGCCTACCCCAGACGCTTTTAAGCCGACGATGAATTGGTCTATTTTATGAACGTTAAGAATACTTGAATTAACAAAAATACAAAGTACTCTCACAATACTTTATTTAAGTTCCGATAGAATAGCTTTTTCGGAACTGTTTTTTAAAGAATATAGCAATTTTTGTGCAGTTAGTGTGTTGTTTTAGCGCTTCCCCAGCCTGAGTCCGACAACATTTTCATGGCTTTATTCTGATAGTTCTTAAAGTTCATACATAGGTACATACATCACGCCTATATCTCTTGCGACCGTAAACAGCTTTACAAAACGGCCGGGCGGCCACGTGCACAACTTCTGACAATAGTTTGAGAGCCACTCTGAGGACTATGTGTCACCATAGTGACATATTGTCAGTCTGTTCCCTAAAATTGCAATACACATCAATTCTCAAATCCCTTAGTCGCTTTTTACGACACCCACAGAAAAGGTGATGGATTAACGCTATGCTAAGCCGGCACCAAACGGCAATTGAGTTCTTAAAGATCCCTCTGTAAAATTCCCTCGCTCCGAGATTTCAGGATAAATATAAAATATGTACTAAGTGCTGTAAAAGCTTTCCGCAGTGGTGTTCAGGTAATGAAACGAAATTGTAATGGCAAGCTTGTGGCAAGAATTTTCTTTTATTTTTTCACGTGTAGTAGGTAAGTGCCATTTTACAAATTCATTTAACAAGAAAACTTTGGATTCTTAATTTTGAAATTCTGTGGCTGAAAAAATGCCGAATTTGGCGTATAAAACACGAAAATGAATCATTTATACCTTGCGTTTAGGCAGAGCGTAAGCGGTAAAACGTCTTTTTACACGGTTATTTACACGGCTACACTACATAATTGTTATAAGTTTCAGAGTCATTTAGAAGACCGTGTATCAATATAACGACAGGTTTTCAGCCTGTCGCCTAAAATTACAGTAACCATAAACCCTCAAATCCCATAGTTGATTCATACGACACCCACGGGAAAGATATGCGGTGATGTTATTGTAAGCCGGCATCTCACGGCATTTGCATGCTATTTTAAGTCGCGTTATTAAACAAGCATGATGTTTTGTCTTATGAGGTGTAGTGTCATAAAGCATGTACAAGTACCAACAGAAGTACCTACACGGTTAGCCTGTCTGTTTGCACAGCCATCCCATTGGGAACTATTAGAGGGCGCAGCCAATCACAAGTGTCGCAGCCCACAGGTTAATAGCCACTTAACACCTGTACCCTATTTTATCAAGCTACAGGCGAATTTCGATGTACATTGCTTAGCCGGTTAACCGTTATGCGTCATAACATAACATAACTTAAGACCCCATTTTTAAACCAGCTACGCAACGTATACATCTAAATTTGACGGCAGACTTGTTGCCTGTAGTTTGATAAAATAGGATACTGGAGGCTCGTATTATGATTGTTTGCTAATCCATTATCCCACGTAATCTTCAGTACAGGAATCGATTTATTATTGATAGGTACTTCTATAAAAGTAGAATGTGTGACTGTAAACTGGCCTGTATCAAGCAAGACATTATTTGGCGCTTTACACACATAATGTCCGTTTGTGCGTTATATTTTTACGCAGCGCTATCCTTTGCGTTTTAAAAATACGATTTGCCACCTTGTTTTCATACAAATGCAGTATAAGTTATACGGTTTAACAGACGCATCCGCTAGCGCAAAAATCTCGCACGACGCTGCGTTGATGGAAGCATTTGTCCAACAAAATTGTCATCTTATCATAAACCATATTATTATTATGTAAAAACGGGCATTTACACCACAGCACAGACAATTTTTTCTTTTTAATTTAAATCAGAAGATTTTTTTTATTTTAGTACCCACTTGACGACGCGTGATGCTGAAAGTATACATTTTGGTTCCTCTTTGACGAAGCTTGTGCTGATAAATTATGTATCTAATTAATATTTTGACTTATGTACTACTCTAGAAGAATGTGTATCACCACATTATAGTGACAAGTTGTCAGCCTGACGTCTAAAATTGCAATACCTACACATTAACCGGGAAAGATATGAGGTGATGCTAGTTTAAGCCGGCAATACACGGCAAGGCAGTCCCTGGACAGTTTCTCATTTAGCTCTACGTCCTGTAAGAACCAGCTCACTTATGATTCTTATGAACTTGGTCTTGTAGATTGTGGTCTTGTAGAATTCATAAAACCAAAAGATAAGTTCCGCAACAGGGCCGCACTAAGGGAGAGTAACGCGGGGCAAGATAACCCCCTCAGGGGCACCAAGCCGTAAACACCAATAAACCGCATTCACTTGAATGGAAAGCTTAGCCGGATTACGGGGGGCTAAGTGAAAACGGCCTGCCACGAGCGTAAGTATCCATTAAACTTCAGGAGGCCGAAAACTTTCGTATTTGATAACTTTTTACAGCCGTCAGCCGCTTATTAGGGGTAATTGTTAGAGGTTTATGAATATTACAAAACCAAAAAGAAATACATTTCTAGCTTACTAAGAAGAATGAAATCAATCTTCAAAATTTTGTATATAATTTCTTTAAGTTTTATCTTGTGTCGATGGTTTTCTTGTGTGGTATAGTATAATAAAGAGTTGTGAGATCTTAAAAATAATCTAGCTAGACCAGACCTTTAAGTCGAGAGTCATTCATTCGATTTTCCAAATACCTTCCTTCATACGAATTACGGTTTATGAAAACGGAATTGCACAATGGATGCGTCTGTCAAACCGTTTGACAATAATCGTACCTATTTGTATGAAAAAAAGGTGGAAAATCGAACAAACGACGCACAAACGGACGTTACCGTGTTTTTCTCGCCTTATGTTTTAACAAATAGGTAAGTTTAAAAGTTTGTTTTTAATTTGAATGAATAGAAAAAATATTGTTGTTAATAGAGTGTTAGTTATCTAAATACTTAATAAATTAACTAACAGATAATTCACAGTAACCTATAAATTACGGGGCAACGTAGTTATGTTACACATACCTGATACCTTAAAGGGCATTGCGAAATTCCTTAATTAATTGAGATGTCAACTTACGGATTACATCCCTTAATTTATAGTTTTGTTTTTTGAACTATATTTTATTACCTATGAATATTTATTAAAAATTAAAAGTATTTTGTTATCAATTTTCTCACAAACAGTTTTACGATCGGAAAATCCTAGAAACTTTTACGACTTTACCAAGGCTACCATGATAGCATTGTTCTACCTTATCTACCTCCACCCCACTATCGAAATTTAGTATATAAGCCATAGATGTAATACTTGCCAGCATTCCCTCTTCTGTTACGGGCGCGTTGACAAGTTCTATATTTTATTTTTAATATACAGTTTTATTTTACTAACCAAAAGAACTTGTTTCATTGCTGCACTCCCTTTTGCTGCTCGAGCCAAACCGTAAACGTCCGTCACCCGAAAGACGTTACTGGCGCAGCACGGTTGGGATTGTGCATCTAGATTATCACAATCTAGAGTTGCTCTCTAGCATTGAGCACAAAAAAAAGAACGTAATTTGTCACATCGGGCGCGAAGTCGGCGTGTTCCCTGACGGCAAGGTAGACGGGAAGAAAGCACAACGACTCAGCACGACGGCAGCGATACGGCACAGCTCGTCACTACACGACACTGCAAGGCACATAGTACGACGCAGCACCGCGTAGCTCGACAGCAGCAACCAACTTAATCTACGGTCACGTAAGCTAGCCTACACCAGGCATAAGGGAATCGGTGGAACTTAAGATCAGGTTTCTTCCTCAACCATATTTAATGTTCCCGTATCCAGACCCAAGGCGAGAGGGTTATCAGCAGGAGCAATATCAAACTCTTCATAGCGGCAGAAATTGTCGACAACACAGAGAGCTTCTGAAAGCAATTATCACCATAGTACGAGAACTGATGCAAAATTACTTCAATTGCACGCAATACATCCAACAATTGATGCTGTGTGAAACAAGTCATCCTGAGTAATATTTTCTACGCACGAGCGATTTTTATATTTCACTGTGTATTTTTGAAATATTTTATTGTGTGATTTATTGTCTTTGACCCAGTTTATAAGACGCATAGCGGCAAACTGATCAAAAACAAATAATAATTAATTTTATGTGTAAACTGCGATAAATTAATGGGCATAGCGATATAATTTAACGCGAGTTTTTATTGGTACTCTTACGACATTTTAAATTTATAGGCGGAACAAACGTGTTAGCCTAATAATTATCTTAATTGATACATTTTTATAAAATGGAGGAATTAGAATCATTCCTAGTGAGATAGTTAATATTATACTGATTTGACGGTGATTACCGTACGCTAAATATTTTTAAAGAAATGTGAATATGTCCTTTCTTTGTATGGGGTGATGAAATGCAAGAGCAATATAATTTGCATGTAGTAACCAGCAGGTTAACTGGTGATGCATCCGCGTTGATAAGCGAGCGAGATGATATTCATGATTATGAGGGATTAAAAGATGTTTTAAATCAGCATTTTGGAGATCCTAGATCAGAAGAATGTATTGCGATAAAACTTGAAACTTTAAAGATTAATCCCAATGAGCGATATTTGCAATTTGCTAATCGCATTAAAAGAATTCGTAGTAACTTATTTGCGAAAATTAATCAAAGTGATGAGAATTTGCGCGAAAGCAAAATGAACATTTATAATAAAACGTCATTAAATGTTTTCTTATACAACCTCCCTGAGGAATTGATAAGATTAGTAAAGATAAAAAATCCTTCTACTCTAGAAGAAGCTGTAGAAATAGTTTTAGAGGAGGAAAATTTTCAAATCCAATACGAGATGAAACATAAGTTAAATGTTAGTTCTCAGAAAAACGTAAATCGTCATAATAATAGTAATAATAAGACATTTACGAAAACTTTCCCACCAAGGGCTATACAACCACAAACGCATCTACCTCAGTATAATGCATCGAACAATCAAGTTCGTACTGCGTACAACCGCAATCCGAACTCTTTTTATAATAGACCTTTCCAAAATCGTTTTAACTATGGCAACAGACAAATGCAAGCAGCGCAGTCACAGTCACAGCCACAGCCTTCGACTAGCCAACAGGCAGGTCCGAGTCACAGATCGAATTTAAATAATTGCAACACGCGTAAAGATACACGCGAAGCTGCAAATTTTCATATAAAGCCTCAAAAACTACAGCACAAGAATAAATGATTCGTTAGAATTACCGTATATTTTATTCCTCAAATTGATGCTAAAATTATGATTGATACTGGAAGTACCCGTTCATTCATAAGTCCTAACTTGGTACAATTGCATTATTCGAATCGTATTATTCACGAACCTTTTGAAGTTGTTAGCACACACTCGATGAGTAAGCACGATAAAGCCGTGATCATAAATCTATTTTCAATATTTAACACGGATAAATTATGTAAATTTTATGTATATGATATAGAGGCATATCATGGTTTAATTGGATGTGATTTATTGTTTGACTTAAAAGCAGTAATAAATTTAGAGAAATCATTATTAGTCACAGAACAAGCGGTCATACCCATTTACTTTCAGCGACCTTAGCTTACCGTTTACACCGATAAGCATTACTTTGTCACCACGTAGTGAACAGAGTGAAAGTACCGACCGACCTATACAATGGTCAGGGAATCTTAAATTCAAGAATTCAACTCTCACTTGCGTATACCACAGGCCCTAGTAAGTTGTAATAAAGGTTTCGCATTCACTATAATTCAGAATAGCGGTACAGAATATTTGGATTTAATTATAACAGCACCTTTTAAAGTAACTAAAATTGACGATAATCAAGTAAACTGCTGTAAAGTTAATTACTTAGAACAATCTTACGATACGTTATTGTTGGAAAATTTACAAGAAAAATTGAGACTTGATCACATGAATGAAGAGGAAAAAGAAATAATCTCTCATTTATGTACTGAATATAAAGACATATTTTATTGTGAGGGAATACCACTTACTTTCACGAATGAAGTAAAACACTTTATTCGAACAAAAAATGACGACCCTATATATGTTAAACCATATAGACAATCGCCATTGCAAGCCGAAGAAATTAAAAACCAAGTTTCTAAATTATTACACGATAACATCATACAACCAAGTTTTTCACCATGGAGTGCACCTGTACACCTCGTACCAAAAAAATTGGATGCTTCAGGTGAACAGAAATATCGAATGGTTATCGATTACAGAAAATTAAATGAAGTTACTTGTGATGATAAATATCCATTACCAAATATTTCTGACTTGTTCGATAAACTTGGAAATAGCATTTATTTTTCAACCTTAGATTTAGCAAGCGGTTACCATCAAATTGAAATAAATGAATCAGATCGTCCTAAAACTGCCTTCAGCACTCAATTTGGTCATTATGAATTTTTAAGGATGCCATTTGGACTAAAAACAGCACCTGCTACATTTCAGCGTGCTTTGGATAATATCTTGCGAGGACTGCAAGGAATCCATTGTCTTGTGTACTTAGACGACATCATTGTATTTTCAAGCACATTAGATGAGCATATACAGCTCAAAGTTATTTTTGACACCTTGAGAAAGTCAAATTTAAAGGTCCAACTTGATAAATCGGAATTTTAAAAGGAAATTTTGTACTTAGGTCATACTATAACAAAGGAAGGTTTAAAGCCTAATCAAGATAAAGTTTCAGCGGTTTTGCAATATCAATCCCTAAAACTGTAAAAGAAATAAAATCTTTCTTAGGTTTAGTTGGATATTACAGGAGGTTTATCAAAGATTTTTCGAAAGTCACCAAACCTTTAACTAATTGTTTGAAGAAAAATAAGAAAATCGTTATTGATGATGAGTATACAACAGCGTTTCAAAGTTGTAAAGATTTACTAGTTAATGCTCCATTGTTGCAATTTCCAGATTTCACGAGACCATTTTACTAACAACTGATAGTTCTGATTTTGCACTGGGCGCGGTGTTATCCCAAGGTAACATAGGCAGCGATAAGCCAGTAGCTTATGCAAGTCGAACGCTAAGTGAAACTGAAAGAAAGTATAGTACAATAGAACGAGAGTTACTAGCTATTTTGTGGGCAGTAAAACATTTCCGGCCATATCTTTACGGGAAATTTTACATTTATACTGACCATAGACCATTAGCATGGCTCTATGAACTGAAGGAACCAAATAGTAAACTCACACGTTGGAATTACGACTTCAAGAATATGACTTTGAAGTTCTTTATCGTAGTGGAAAGCAGAATACTAACGCTGATGCGCTATCTAGAATAAAAGTCAATGTTTTTAGAAAATTCATTAAAGGAATTAGGAGACAATTAGGAGACAGTCAACAAGATGTTCAGTCACCTGGACCAAGTACAAATGAAGATGTTGTTCAGCCACCTGAACCAAGTACAAGTAGGATTAAAGATAGTTCTAATTGCGCAACTATAGATTCAGATGAAGAGACATTAACAGCCTCTGAACAATTGGCATCTGATGTAGAAATTATTGAGGATAACGAGGAGGAAGTAATCTCAGGAGATAGGACATTACCAATACCGATAATTAACGAAGCGGTCGATTCCAAAAGTAATCAAATATTAGTATTTAATTGGTATAAAGATGAGATAAAAGTTGAAAATATTTCTCGTCATAATCAAAAGATAATAGAAGTGAGATTACCACGAGATAACGTTAATTTCATTAAAGATTTCCTAAAGGATCATATTGAGCAAGGGAAAAAATATTTTATTTATTTTGAGGATAAATCTCAAAGAGATGTTTTCAGTAAAATTGTAAGTGAATTGTTTTCAAATAATCCAGTTAATTTAACGGAATGCACGGAGAGAGTTATTTATGTAGAAGATGAAGATGAACAAGTTAGCTTAGTTCATGCTTATCACGAAGGGAAAACTTGTCATAGGGGGATCAGAGAAACGCTTATGCGTATTAAAAGAAATTATTATTGGAACAATATGATACAAACTGTCACTACAGTTGTAAATAATTGTTCGTTATGTAAACGAATGAAATATGATAGAAATCCTATAAAGCCTCGACTTCAGTTGACTCAAACGCAACGAAAACCTTTTGAAGAATTATTTATAGATTTATTTTCAATAGATGGAAGATTATATCTCACTATAATTGATGCATTTTCCAAACTTGGACAAGCAATCAACATTTTAAATAGATCTACACCGGAAGTTGTCAAGGCACTTATCAAATATTTTCTCATTATGGTACTCCAAACATCATAAGTTGTGACCCAGGCTCTGAATTTAATAATGCATTAATGCGTGAATTATTAAACTTTTATAAAATTGATTTACACATTGGTACGCCAAATAATCCGAATAGTATGGGTTTAATTGAAAGATTTCACTCAACTTTGATAGAAATTTATAGATTAGCTAAATACGAATATAAGATAACAGACGCCTCAACTGTTATGACATACGCTATTATGGCATATAATAGCACAATTCATTCGGCAACGGATTAACTCCATTTGAAGTTGTTTTTGGTCACACTGATTCTAATAGTGTATTTCATGTTGCATTTGATAAAATGTACATGCAACAATTAATGAAAGATCACGCTAAACGAACTTCATTTTTGTATAAATATTTAACTTCTAAAATGAACCAACAAAAGAAAATCGTCAAAGACCAGGAGAAGCGTAGACGTTAATGTAGGGGATACGATATTTAGTAAATTAGTTAATCAGAGACGTGGTAAAGATAAACCTAGATACGAACCGGCACTTGTTGTAGGGCAGAAGGTTAGAAATGTCATTCCTGTTAAAATTGGAGCTGAAAGAGTCACAAAAGTACCATTAAAAATATTAAAAGACCGAACATGTAATTTTATATATTTTAATTGATTAATTTAATTAATCGCAGTAATATAGTGATTTAGGTTTAACACATAGTTAACAACTAACCACTAGTTATATTAATTTGTTACGGGTATTGAATTTTTAAGCATTAGTAAGTAAGTGAAGTGAAGTGAAAGTGAACGTAAAATCAATACTGCAAGAGAACTTAAATAATATGAAAAGCAAAGAACTCTAATCATTATAAGAATGAAATTTTTAAGAATAAAATTTATAAGTACTTATTTAGAAACTATATCTTATAATAATGTATTAACCAAGATTAACCGTTAAGAATAAGAGTTTCTTGTGTTCATTTTATTGTAAAAATATCCTTCAGATATTAAAATATTCTTCAGATATTTTTATGCTAAGGGGAGGAGTTATGTTACACATACCTGATACCTTAAAGGGCATTGCGAAATTCCTTAATTAATTGAGATGTCAACTTACGGATTACATCCCTTAATTTATAGTTTTGTTTTTTGAACTATATTTTATTACCTATGAATATTTATTAAAAATTAAAAGTATTTTTGTTATCAATTTTCTTACAAACAGTTTTACGATCGGAAAATCCTAGAAACTTTTACGACTTTACCAAGGCTACCATGATAGCATTGTTCTACCTTATCTACCTCCACCCCACTATCGAAATTTAGTATATAAGCCATAGATGTAATACTTGCCAGCATTCCCTCTTCTGTTACGGGCGCGTTGACAAGTTCTATATTTTATTTTTAATATACAGTTTTATTTTACTAACCAAAAGAACTTGTTTCATTGCTGCACTCCCTTTTGCTGCTCGAGCCAAACCGTAAACGTCCGTCACCCGAAAGACGTTACTACGTACTTTAACAGTTACAAATCTAGCTGTTTTGTGTTTCAGCTATCGGTTTGTTATTATAAATGTATGTCTGCATAATTTATTTGTAGACAGAGCTGTACTCAGTTAACTATTTAGAGGAAAGACAAATCACCTATGGGTGGTCGTCACACTGGATTTGAAGGTGTCCGCGACCATAGAGTATTTATAAGCCAGCTATCGAGTGCGCCTAAAAAGTGAGAACGGTTTGCAGTAGTCTGCACACGACCTCTCTGTCTATCAGTAGCAAAAAGCCAGTGACAGCACTATTGAACCTCCATAGCCTTTCGTCGGTCTATGGAGCAACTGCTTACGCTTTGACAGTACGGCGTGTAGCCTTACGCGCACTCTATAGCTTGCTTATATATATTCTAAGTGGTCGACACATGTGATAATAAGCTTAAACTTAAACTTGAAAAATACGAGTGCCTTTATGTAAGAGTTTTTTAAATGTAGGTAAATGACCTTAACAAACTGAATATTAAATATTCTCAGAAAAGCTTAATGTTATTATAGTTTAAAATAATTTATTCTTTGACCCCTATAAAATTTAAATATCAATACTGATTACTGCAATATTTTGATAAAAAAAAAAAATCATCGTTAGAAACTTTTAGAAAATGTAAATGTTTGGTTTTAATTACTTATCGATAACTTAAAATGTATAGATAGGTACTTAGGTAGGTAATAAGAATATAGGTAAGGGTTCATGATGTTATATTGAAATATCGAAGTTTAAGCAAACCCACTTTTTATTAGCAATAAAATGACACAGGAAAATCGACTGGCGAAGTCGTAAAATTCTTCGGAGGGAGGCTGTAATGCAATCAATTTATCCTTTATGACGTCACAGTATTGTATCCCGCAGTTCAATTCCCGCAATGCGAGGGAGTGTCGATGTATTACGGGATCGGATATTTATTGAGCTCAAACGAAACGGCTTCGGTCGTATCTTAGAGCAAGAGACATTTTCAGAGATAACCCAAAGGATGAAGAATTAAACCATGTAAAACTGATCTCACTCGGAAAAGGTGCGTGATTGGCAAATTGCACACTTATTGGAAGATCTTGCGGTTCGTGACAGCCACCATCCAAATGACAACTTGTAAAATTTGCAATTATGATGTGGTCACGTGTGCCACGCACGGTATCCGGTATTTGTAGGTAGATATGGGATTTATTTAATTCCATTCGTCTGACAATCGGAACAGATTAAAACCAGGGAAACATGTGGTGGGTAACCGTGAGAACTCTGTGTGTCTGTCTGTTCGGTTACCCTCTTCATTCATATTGCATGGACACCGAATGACCTACAGTTTCACCAAGCGTTTACTTGATTTCTGGCAGCAGGATGACAAAAGAAAAATCATATTCACTTGATAACTGCCAAAAAGCAAATAAATGCTTGGTAGGATTTTAATGAATCTTTATCCATTTTGCGTCGCTGAGCCAGCGGAGTTAGTTAGTTTATATCAGGATTCCTTCCAAAAATTTACATTGCTCTGAGGGTCGCATTCACTCATTTTGGACCCTAATTAAGTCAAAGGCAGAGAGGTATTCAGGGAATTGTTTTTGGGGGCGCTTGTTAGCTTTGAAGGTTTCAGTTATAGCAGAGGTTTCAATTTTGTAGGTATTTGATCGATGCTATTTGTACAACAGACCAGCTAAAGGCATTCTGGACACTTAATTTAGGTAGAATTGGTTTCCATATGGCAGCCCACACAATACATCATACGACGAAAAACACACGTAACGTTCGTTTCTGCAAATAGGTAGGTACTAGGGTTTTCTACCCGGGTACCCGGGTCCGGGTATACCCGGGTATTTCAGATTTTTGGTACCCGGGTACAAACGTCGGTCGGAAAAGAGATAGATAGACTGATTTAATACAAACAAAAGAGAGAAAAGATTAAAGGATATTGTTACATGTTCAAGAATATTATTTGTTTTAACAAGTTGATTTTATACATCTGTAAGCTCATGCGGGCTTGTATATCTAGACTTCCATAATAATTTTATTAGGTAAAATATTTGTATAATTTCTATAGGCATTTTTGCAGTATTGTAAGGAATTTTCTCAAAAACTACGTGTACGATTACAAGAATTCTTACACCGTTGGAAAGTTAGGTTATCTACTTATCACCGAGAATTATCTCATTCTCACGTGAAAACTGTTAGAAGCGAGTGAAACCGAAAAGTGTGACTGATTAATGTATTTATGTACTTATTTTATTTGTCTTAAATTAATAAATTAGTCCCACTTTATTTAACCTAAATGTTAGGTGCTTGTACTTTATTTTATCTGAAAAAAGGTAGCAGTTTTAAATAGAGCTTACTTTTAAATCTTTATTTCTCAGTTACCTATGCATATTTACTTCAAAAAGTAATACCCGGGTATTTGAAAAATTCGTACCCGATACCCGGGTATCTAAATTGGTCGGGTATTCGAAAACCCTAGTAGGTACGACTTTATTTTCATACACACATCGACGCAGCGTTGTGTGCATCGCATGTCAAGCCGTTTGATATAAGCAGTATTTGTATCATTTTCCTAACGCATGCGATAGCGAAAATTACGCACAAACGGATGTTACATGTGTTTCTCGTCATAGTTCTAGCTCACAAATTCACTGTACACTTACGTGGTCCTCACACACACACACACACACACACACACACACACACGAATAATTTCCTGGCATTTTTCCGGTCCGCTTTTATGACAGAAAGGAGTTTTATTAAAACTAGTAGCGACGCCACATATCATAGCACACGACAGGCTGTCACTTTGCTTTACTGGCTGTCAAAAATCACACAATATCGTGCGGCAGCATATGCGAACCATCTTAATATCACCAAAACAAAGAATCCAACAAAATTATTAAAAAGAAACTATAAAATAGAAGTGCCTTTACCCAAAACACATTTCCGGGTCGTCAATAACATAGAAAATATTGTATTTTTTACGATAACTTTCACTTATTTAATGCTACCATAAAAAAGTAATTTAGTGCCGTAAAATGAGTTACCTTCTCCACACTATGTGATGTGAGTGTCATAATTTTTGCCAATATATCATATTGGTAGCTATCGTAAAAAAGGTTATTTCTCGATAGCGATAATCCTAAAAGGCTGAGCTAACAGCTTTTGAGACAGGTGATTTCGTTAGATATTATGTCTAGAGCGAAGAAATTATCAGTTTCTAAGGGCTATAGGTAGTTGTAGGTACGTAAGTTTTGTAAAGCGACATGGCCATAGGTCAAAATCTAATATGTAAGGCCAAGTAGATTAGGCCACTAGTCTTAGGGGGGACCATTAAGGTCCTAGGTCCGCAAAAGAATATATGGGCGCACTAGATGAGGTCCCTTAGAATTGATGACGAATTCATAAATCAAACCTTATCACCGTGCTCCGTGATCATGATGAGCTAGGAGAGGGAAATACCCATAAGTAGATGGGTGAAATTTTACTATTGACCGATAGCGAAAACTCAGTATCAGCACCGGCTGGTGATAAGAAAAGGATCAAAGCAAAAAGACAAAGTAGCACCTAGTTTATTATCTCTTTCTCGAAGTTACAGTCCAAAATCAATCTAACAAAAAATACAATTTGAAGTATAAAAGATCCTTCAGTTAAGTACACCTCTGTAAATTAACAAGAAGAGGGCGTAACAAATGAATAGGCCATTCCAGAAATGGCGTATCGGGAGTACCAGCGGACGGACGCACCGACGGAAATGGGTCGATTGGGGAAGATGAAAGAACGATAAACTGATAAAACATCACCCTCTTTACTTTGGCGCAGTCAGGAGTCGTTCAGTTAGACCCACTGCTGATTGGGCCCAGTGCATCTTATTTGTAAAAAAATGCAGGCAATGCGAATAGGGTTAGAAAAGGATAGTAGATGATCGCGACTAAACAAGGCGACGATGAAAGCAATGGCGACTAAATTGACTAACCACAAGAAGATGTGTTAAAAAACAAAAAACCCGTCTGCGGTAATTTAGATGGAAAAATTCGCCATCTTAAATCTATATTTTTTAATATAGCCAGTGTCACTCGCGCTGCTGAGACGAATCTAACGACACCTCATATGTTAAAATCCAACCATCCGTTTGAGCTATAGCCCGTAAAAAAGAATTTTCTTGTCCACATACATACATACATAAATACATATATACATATAGGCCGTATAGAGACCATCCCAGCATACGTCCTTGGAAAACTTGGGGGGTTCAGGCAAACTGTAGAGTCACAAATAGAAATTATCCTAGTGCGCCACCTTGAAAAACTGGGGGAGGCAAAATGCAAACTGCAAAGTCACAAATAGATTCTATCCAAGCACGCGACCTTGGAAAACTTGGGGGCTTAGGTAAACTGCACTGTCACAAAATAGAGGTCATCCTAGCGCGAGACTTTAGATAACTTGGGGGGTAGGCAGAATGCAAACTACATACATAAATTACTAATCATTAATTACATGCCTAAATCCGCCCTAGCGGGGTTGTAAAAAACGGCTGTAAAAACGACCATTTACACCACGTCTGACAAAAGTTTGAGAATCATTCAGAATACTGTATATCACAATAGTGACAGGTTGACGGCCTGTTGCCTAAAATTGCAATACGCATCAAGACTCACAAATAGGGGACCCGGGCCTAACTGACTGTGGGTCTATCGCCGTCAGTAGGTCAAGACAGCCGAGAGATAAGCTCATCATTAATTCATTAAGATTGATGAACGTTACGCAATTAATTAATGAAATTTCTAAAGACGCATTTTTTACGTTTATCTGGAGGACTGGGTGTGAAATAACAAATTAATTTTATACCTACTACAGGCATAGCTACAGGAATTAAAATTGTTGTATAAATTCGTGTGTTTATTTGACAGACTCATAAAGTATTGCGAAATTTTACCTGTAGAAAAACGACATGACAGGAGATTTGGTACTTAGCCGCGGGTGAAAGAACAGATAAGCCTAGCATAAGGTCTAATTTAGTCATATAGGCATCCTCGCACACAGGACACATAAATAATAATTATGTAGTTTGATTATGTACTGGAATAAGTTTGACAATATTTCGTCAGATTCTAATTAAGAGAGACATATTGTTATCTATCGTTGTTTGTAATTTCACATTACATAGACTATTCGTTAAATATCCCGCAATCAAGAGCAGGTGCCCGTTTTTTTCAATATTATTTACAACTTACGCGCAATCATCGTTAAAAATGCTATAAGATCTATAAAACTTGAACTTGATCAGAAAGTTAATGAAGAATATAAACAAATCGTTGATGAAATGGCCGCAGACGGGGTAATGAGCCTGTTTTGTAAATATATGAATTTAGGAAAGCAGATGGTCGTATTCATTGATTATTATGAGTTTGGTTTTGGTTAATTATCCGCTTATCACACTAACGGCATTCTCTACGATAAAATTTTTGGCTTTACAGACTGTCATCCTTAGCAAGGATACCTAGATTAGGTACCTTTGACATTGACTGACAACCGATTTCCGTAGACTCCATTTGTTGCAAAAATTCATAGTTCTAAAATACCGATTACTCAATCGTGGTGTGAAAGGTGTGAAAAAAGCTATTCCGACCAACTGCGATTCAACATCACTGAATCTAAAATTCCTTTTCTGAATGTTTTCTTTTAATACTTATTACCCGACACTAATTTCTTTACGCTCTTACCTAATGGCATTACCTACATCCAGTAGATACGGTTAAATCGTATTAGGCAAGGAGAATGAATTTGATAAATAAAGCAGAATAGGCCCATAGTGCTAACTATGCCGATTGGTTGATGGATGACAGTTTTTTAACGCGTGTATGTGCGGTTTATAAGGTAGTAAGCAATTATAGCCTTTCATTGCTGGCTCTAGGGGAGAGGGGCTCAGCTTTGTACAGAATTTACAAAACATGTTGTAACTTCCAAAATAGTTAACTTTCTTAATACAAGGTCCTATTAAATTCACTGCAAATATTTTAAGGGCATGCGTAAATATGTATAAGAAAAACATCTAAGGCATTTAAAAAAAATCTACACGCTAGATTTTTTATTTCATTTTCAAACAAACTTTTTAATTAATTATGTGAACATCCTTTGGCTGACCCGACTGCATTCCACCGCGTAGACAGGATTCACTTACACGGCACGCACACTAACAACCAACCAATCACAGCACCTTTTTTTGGCGCGTAATTTAAATTCATGGAAGTGTGTGTTTCTAGGACAAACAGGTTGAACTTTTTTCGTTTTGTTTTTTTTTTGTTAAATGCTATTTTCTCGAAAACTATCGTGTAGATTTCTTTAAAAATTTGCCTAGTACATGCTTATATTTTATTTGATCTGCCCCTAAAATATTTGCAGTGAATTTAATAGGACCTTATATAGCCTTTCATTGCTGGCTCTAAGCATAACATGTATGGATGTGAGAACAAAAGCCGTTATGTACTTTTCCCAATACCTACGGCAAAAGAAATAACCGAAGCTTGAACTGCCACATTGGTTTAGCAAGATGGTCGCAGATTTACCCACTGAAAACTTCTGCAAGAGGTCATTGTACATTTTGTAGTATAAAAAATAGACTTTAGAGACAGAAAAGAGAAAAAAATGATTTATAAAACAATTCCCACTGCGGTTGACTCATTTCTCGGGAGCAGAAAGTTAAGGAATATGAAGCAGTATTATTCTGGAAGTTAAGTGTTACTCAAAGTAGCTAAGTAAGAGTAATTAGCCACCTCTGTAACGCTAATTTATGCGTTAACTTCAACTGCAAAAGCTGCATTGCAGCTGCTTAGTGATAAAAGCAAGTTCTATAATTATAATCAGGTACAGGTTGAGCCAGGAAGCCATCCCTAGCCATCACAGCTTCAAAGACAAAACGAGACCTTCTGGGCCTTACCACAAAAAGACAAGTGTTAAATGCGTGTTTATTTATTATAAACATATTTTTGGCAATAAGTCTATGTGAAATGGTATTAAGTACATGCGATTTTCCAGTGCTACCAACATGATGCCAGAATTTTACTAGTGACCGATAGCGAAAACTCAGAGCTGGCTGGTGATAACTAATCAACTTTTCCCAAGGAACATACCTAGGTCGAAATATGATTACGCAGCCCGAAAATAGCACAACATGGACGTTGATCCCCGCCTTAAATGTTCAAGATTATTAGTTAATTTCTTGATAGGTATGGTACAAATGTCGTTACACAAATCATGTCAAAGAGGTTGTTTCGAAAAACTCTGCCACTCACAAAAGTTTAATTTGTGTTTGTTAAGACGGAAACACACGTAAAATACGTGTGTGCGTTATTTTCGCGATGCGTTAGGACAATACTTTAGACCTTATTAAGATATTACTATCCATATACGGTTTATGTCAAACGGTTTGACAGACGCATCCGTCGACGACGCAGCGTTGTGCAACGCTAGCGAATTCAGCCAGTCAGTCAAACCGTATGACATAAACCGTATTGGTAGGTATGTAAGGTGGAAAATCGCATTTTCCTAACGCATGCGATAGCGCTGCGCAAAAATAACGCACATACCGACTACGGAAATATGAATTAGCGTAAAGGAGAGCCAAAAAACGATTGCAATTTTTTAAAATTCTTTATATCTTTTTTGTTTCTTGTCCGATCCAAATGACTTCTATGGGAAAATTCCTTAGAATTATGAGTTCTTTATGCTAAATCTATCATCATCTGGAATATCCCTGTAGTTTAGGAATTGGCATGTCCCTTACGTTAATTTTTCCTGCAAAAACCTCCGAAAATTTTGAAAAAAATTAATGTAACGTACATTTCATCATCGAACACGAGGTAAATTTGCAGTGAAGGACACCGCGTCTATAGGTTTTCATGATAAGTTTGCCAAAAAACTTTATTATAACCAATTGTTTTCAAATGAAATACACTTAGAAATGCGTGTCTGACACGATGTAGTATAACAAACAACATAAACATCTTCTAATGTGGTTCAATTTCATAATCAATACTTTATTGTGAGAAACATAGGAATAAAAAGCGTTAGAAAACTTTTAAAACGATAAAAAATAAGGTTTTTAGCAAAAAAAACAAACAGGAACTTTTTATTTAATCTTTGACAGTAAAATACATCTTCAAAATTTAAACTACGTTGAAATTTTTGTTAATCAAACAAATGTAGTAAGTTAATAAAAACAATGGACGCACAAAACATGAAGGCGTAATTTTTTATGAAAATGATTGGTGACTATTCTCGAGAACAGCTTATAGACGTGGTCCAGAAGTAAAATCGACCTTATAGTTTCTGGGGAACGTTTCTTAGGCGCAAACTCCACCAAAAAGACGAAGAGCATAGGACGTAAGAATGACAGTTGACAGACAAGTAATCGTCAAACATTCTTCTTAATTTTTGACGCTAGCTGTCATAGATGCGACGCTTTGGCGGCGCTTGCCTTTTGTCAATACGTTTTCATACATTTTATATGGAAACCGTTTCAAGCGTCGCCAAAGCGTCGCGATATCAAACGTCAAGCGTCGTAGGGCATGTCCTATGTCCTCTCTGTGGAGCTTGGGGCTTACTGAGAAACGTTTCGTCTCTTGTCGTGGAGTGGAGTAACCACGCCTCTGAGGTTTTGCCTCTAGTTATTACCGAGTTGAACAGCCATTTCATGACACCAGCCTTAAGCAGCATAGGGCCTCTTCCTGAAGCCTTTGTATTCTTAAGCTGTCTGAGAGTAAGGTGGTGGAAGAGAACAATGGAGTCTCTTGTCAGATAGAGGTCTGGGTGCATGCGACGCATGAGACTTTCATAGAAATCCTCGACTACAGCAAGAATCTCTGACCTGAGGTGACGTTTTACCATTTGAAGAATTTAGATGACTCATTTTAAATTGCTATGATCCCCGATTTGCTCATCGTGTCATAATGAGTTGAGTATACTATTTCAGCTTATCATCACGCCAATTTATGTATTAATTTTTAAGTATTCTAATAATTTATTAAATAAAAAAACATTTTGACGAACAAAACGACAAATTTACAAAAAACTATATTTTGTGTTTTGCGCAATATTGTATTGTTATTAACATACTTTTCAATTATAATCCTAATATTTAAAAATATTAATATCACAATATGAACATGTTTTAGTCACCCAATCATAGTGACACCGTATTCCACAAGCAATTTTGCAATGGTCATCGAACACTAATTCTGATACTACTCTAAATTTTAGCGGTTTGCCTGTAAGCGGCGTGAATTTGTGCGTTTTCTTCTGGCGGACAATATTAATTTGTGTTCATTATAAGCGGTCAGAGATTTTAAATTTTCATTGATTTTGTATGAAATTCTATACAAAATCAATGAAAATTTAAAATTAGAATGAATGCAATAAAAATGAGATAGCATGGTTTTGTGTTACTAACCATTCATTTTGTTGTTTATGTTTATTTAATTGACATGACGCGTGGCTTTATAAATTTGTATTGAAAATAAGTAAAATAAAGTACAAGTATAATATTTTAATAATTAAATAGGCTCAAAACTTTGAAAAACTATGTCTTTTCTGTAAATTACCTCATTTTTGTCAAGAAATGTACGTTACATTAACATTTTCAAACATTTTATAATGTCATGTACGTTACTTTAACTTCTTTCAAAAAATTGTTACTTTGTCCTTACATTAATTTCTATTTTCTTGGTCGATTTAAATATCATACAAAATAAGTGCTCACACAGATATTCTGAAGTATCATAAAAAAATTATGAGAGAATTTGATTTGCAGGCAGTTATTTGATGTTATTTTGTTTCCTACCTCATTATTAAAGTTTGATTGCCTGCGTAAGGGCCAATGTTTATTTTGGAAATTAATGTAAGATGCATTATCGGACATAAAAACTTGTATTTGTAATAGTGTAAGGAACATCAATTGGCCGGTATGATGAAAAATTTAACGTATGGGACGTACACCATTTTTTATGTCCTTAACAGTACTTTTTACTCCCGATTTTAAAATTTTGCTCACTTTTTTTAAGGTAAGCGACATTTTTCAAGATATCAAAAAGTTATATATACCATTCGATAGAGCTCGAAATTCTGAATCCAATGATATATATAACTCAAAATCGCCAAAATGTCCCTTACGCTAATTCATATTTCCGTAGTCGATACGGACGTTACATGTGTTGCTCGCTCGCCTAACATGTGATTGGATTAGAATCGGCCGTAGGCAAATCCGACGCTCCTCCGCTCCGGAAGGGTTTCATTTCATTAACTTTTTGTCCCGACCACCTATCACGAGTGTACCGGCAAATTAATTCGGAACTATCGACGAAAACTACAGATATGGAAAGTCGTGGCGAACGTCGACAGAAGGAAACCACAGAAGAGTAGGTAAGAAGGTATATCCTGACTAACACCTTACAATTTACAAGACTCGCCTCAAATACTCCAACAGGCGTTTTGTGGAGAAACCGTATCGGACCATCTACTACTGTTGCCAAACTACTGCATAGACAAATGAAACCTTTTTTGGGGAACTAGGTCTGGAACTGGGGAACTTGAAGATCCAAATACTTGAAAGCAAGAGCTAGTAGATACAGTTGGGTAACTACGGAAGATACCACGAAAGACAAAAAACCATTGTCAAACCGCGTGAACCAGTCGTTAGCGCGTGTTAGAAAACCACTAGCGCCATCTGTTGAGTGCCATGCACTGCACAGATATTACATTGAACGATGTGATATTTGGATCTGTTTGATTTTACTTGTGCCAAATAAACTTCGATAAATACTTAAGGCTTAACGTCAGCGACACTCGTCTTGTTTCATATTATTGACTTTCCTCTCCACTCCAGTTTTTCTACGCGTCGGGGCGCGGCTAATAGAAACGATTATTGGTCTCTAGTTTCCGGGATCAGGAGCAATGCAAGTCATTGACGATGCCTTTTCCTATGGTCATTCTGAGTAATTGTGTTTCTATTGTATCTACTAGACTATTGTCTGTTTGTTGTTTGTAGAAGAGGAAAATGGTACTGAAGCTCGATGATGTGGCATCTGGCATCATCCTCGGTTCGATTGGTAATCATTTCGAATCATAAGCTATACAGGGAGCAACAGAAATGATACAAGCCGAAAGGAGGTCAAAGAACTAATGAAACTGAACGACTAATCCCTAAAAAACTTTGGACCCATAATAAATCAATCAGCTGATCGGCGATTTTGTATGGAAGGTTCATTGTTTTTCCGTATTTGACCCATGTTTAATGGGTAAAGTTGTTCAGTTTCATGAGTACCTTGACCTCATTATTTTTTACCCGACTGCCTCAGAAGGAGGGTTATGTTTTTCGAGGGTATGTATGTATGTGGAAAGAAAATTCTTTTTCACGGGCTACAGCATAAACGGATTGTTGGATTTTGACATATGAGGTGTCGTTACATTCGTCTTAGCAGCGCGAGTGACACTGGCTATAATAAAAAATTATAGATTCAAGATGGCGGAATTTTAAATCAAAATACTACTGTACTTTAAAATTACCACAGTCGGGTTTTTTGTTTTTTAACACATCTACTTGTTGTATAAGCAACTGCCATGTGGTGATGTGACAGATGACCCCGCAATCTGAAAAATTACCAGCGCCATCTAGTTCGGACTCGTCTGGCTGTTAGTCAAAAAATCCTCTTTCGGGTAATTTTTAGGGATCCCATTTCTCGCATCACCGCCCTAAGCCTTTGTAAACCACTAGATTGGGTTGGTAGACGGGTGTCCAAGTACAGAGGCGCTCGTCCAACTTAATATTCATACCTATACTGTTTCTTTTATAGCAACTAGAGAAATTTGATACAATTCTGCCCTAAGCCTTTGTAAACCGCTAGATTGGGTTGCTAGACGGGTGTCCAAGTACCAGAGGCGCTCTCGAGTATTCATATACTGTTTCTTTTATAGCAACTACAGAACTTTGATACAATTCTTCGTGTGTACTCGAGGTAGTTTTATGTGGTTAATTGAAGAAAACTCGTAAATTTAACGGCTAGAGAAGTGTTTTATTGAAGTCACAAAAATGGAACCGGAAGTGAATGACAGACCTTCCGGAAACACCAAATGAAGAGTCAATGAGTGAGCAATACAATTTAGGCAACATAATAAAAACACGGATGTAACTTAAAATCAAGATACGCTTTCAGCAGGGATTTGGCATAAATAACATTGCAAAGCAAAATCATGCGGTAAGTATTTCTTGTCTCCATTTTTTGTCTATTAATTGAAGTGAATTTGTAACTGTGCACATTTTCTTCTAATTTCTTGCCCCAGTGCCCTAAGCCTTTGTAAACCAATAGATTGGGTTGGTAGACGGGTGTCCAAGTACCAGAGGCTCGAGTTTGTTAACTGTTACTCGAGGTCCAACTTAATATTCATAAACTGTCCCTTTGATAGCAGCTGGAGAATAACCACCGGCACAGATAGAGGAAATCGAGGTGACAGATATGACAACAATTATTATGCTGATGTGTATTTGAATCTCGGGCCCGGGCCGGTTCTTTGAGGCATGAGTAGAGTAGGGCCGAAGCTAACTGCCAATTTATGCATCATTGTTATACTGAGTGTCACAGAACAACAAATAAAACCGCAAGCGTGTGAAGAGGTCCGTTGTACAGAGTCTATTAACAAAACATTTAGAGATGTTGTATCGTTGTCAACGCGGCGCAGCACAATCCGGTCTACATTTCTGGCTACCGGTGTCATCGTCACTAACAAGAAACTCAAGTCAACCAGCAATGTATACCGAATTGAAATTTGTTCGCCAGGTAGTGTAGCACTGACCAGTTTAACTTTTCAAAACTTAACTGAGAATACCTATTCTAGCGCCATTTCTACCCATAACTATCTTCTTAGACAAATTCTGCGTTCAGAATATGGCAAGACGCCTACGGGTGTAATTTATACAATAAACTAATTTGACCCGTCTAATGGGGGATAATTAAACACATCTTCGAAACTAGTAGTACCTTCATTTGATTATTTCGGCGAAGTCGTTACAAACACCTACAGGCGATAAAATCGAATAGACAATTGATTTTGATGGGGACTTTGAGAGATTGGTTTTGTAATGGTACCTACCTACTACAATTACACCTTACATGAAGCAAAACACTTGATATTCGGAGAGCAGTCCCTTACACCCTGTATTTTATCTCTGAATCAAACATCTTGTTCCTGTGCATCATTTTGATAGATAAGTACACGATTATGTTTTATGTATTTACAAAATATAGGTACGCATTACAACTATGCACAACATATACTATCCCACCACCGGTTCTTGGCATTTGAAGTTCTCAACGAATTGTCATTGCACAAAAATGTTGTACGGATAGCAAAAAAGTTCCCTACACATGTAGGGTAAACTCGTCTAATCATGTGACTCGCCTTAATTCTGTGGTATTCATTTCTTGGTATTTAAAGGTGTCAACGAACTGTCAGTTGCTCAAAAATGTTGTACGGATAGCAAAAAGGTCACTACACATGTAGAGTAAACTCATCTAATTCTGTGACTCGCCTATTTCCGTGGTATTCAGTTTGAACGCTGCTGTAGGGCGGTACGAATGAAATCAATCACTGGGAATACAACCTACGCCTTTGTAAAGTTCAAATTCGTCTGCAAAGTTTCTCCGTCTCACCGGCTGGTTCTGAGGTTTCGCTATCGGTCACTAGTAAAATTTCACCCGATATGTATGATGACTCTGAATAACGATAGCTTTTCCATATGCGCCACGTTGTTTACCGAATTTGTAATCTACTACATTGCGAGAGTCTGTATTCACTTCTAAATTGTATTGTCAGTAATTCCTCGAGTTCAACTTAATACTGGTCTTTTTTGAAAACTGTGTGCAAAACCACTATACCTATGCTGATCCCTTTGCTAAGTAATGTGAGTGCTGTAGATAATATTATCTAGGTAGATACAAAACTACACTCTGCGAATAGAAATATCAGCTGTTAGTATTCTGTCCGCGTGTGACAAAATATTGCTGAATATGCGATGCGATGTGAGTTCTATTTCAGAGCTATTGTTCATAAATATTTGACACGTTGTACGAACCTGGGTACTCTGAAAGTTTAGTCGAGGAATCTTTGACATGAAATAATAATACCTACATGAATGATGGATGAATGAATCAACGGACAAGACCAAAATAAGTATCACATTCAATAGATACCTACTAGAGTTTCTTTTATTTCATCAAAATCGGTCAAATATTTCCAGAGATCCTATAGCTTTCTAAAATCAACTACGCTTTTTCAAACTTTTTCTCCTACGATAGTATGATCTAAGGTAAGTCGGTCAAAAACAAACGAAGAGCAAACCTTGCCGTACAAATACAAGGATCCAGGATGGTAAAGTCACGAGGCTTGACTCTGCAACGCTTTGTCTCTCAAATAGCCTTCAAAAATCACTGTAGATTTTGACCCTGTTCGAAGGCTAATTTGCGCAAAAAATCGCCATCTAGTTCGTAGCTGTCGTAGTGTCGTAGTAGTGTTCGTAGCGCGTCTTTTCATATTCAAGCAATCCTTAATTCTATTTAAATAGCAGAAGTCTTAGTAGGTACATTACAATACAAGGTTTGGAGTAACATTTGGAAACCCTTAGTGAAATTGGTTTGTGTTAATCGGTTGAACCATTCCACAAAATTTACTATAAATTACCCCTGTACATGAATCACAGTATCTAATTTGGTTCAATAGAATATTGATAACATATTGGGATATTTACGTAAACAATGAGCTAAATTGAGCTAACAGAGTTTGATTAATAATAAACGAAGTTGCGATAACAAAATACTACCTAGTCACACCAAAATATAGGAAGCAATTTTATTAGTGGCGAGTCCGTTAAGGGTGTGTTCTGTCAATGAAACTGATCAACTTTCCCCAAGGAACATAGGCCGAAATACGAAAAAAAATTTTGGTCTTCCCATACTAACTGTGTTGGCCGGCCGGGTCAATTCGTATGGGAGGGCCAATATTTTTTTCATATTTCGACCTATGTTCCTTGGGGAAAGTTATTCAGTTTCATTGACAGAACACACCCTTAACGGATCCGCCACTAATAAATTACACTATATATATTAGTACCTAACATACAAAATGCTGAAAAAGTGTATCACTTAGTATGGGAGGTCCAAATATTTTTCATATTTTGAAGAAAAGTTTCTAACAAAAGTTGTTCAGTTTTGTGAGTAGATTACACCCTCAAGAGATTTGTACTTAATGAAATGTAACCCTATATAATGGTATGGTATTAATTATCACAGGAAATTGTAGGTATTTCTTGGATCTCTCTCATCGAATGAAAAAAAGCAGCCAAGCGTGTGTGGACGCCCAAAACCGAGGGTTTCGTATTCAGATGTTTAACTTTTTTGAAAGGTCGGTACAGTACAACTACCAAATAAAAATAACATTAAATAAAATAATGATTTAAATTTTATAAATAGTGTGTTAGACACCAATTTGACGGCTAAAATGCCTACCAGATATTCAGGCAGAGGGCTGGAAATATTTTTTCTCCCAACCAAGCTAATCGTTTTGTGGCCCCGATGTCGAAAACATTCAGACCATCATCAAAATAAACAATATACTACCGACCCGTTTGCGGTTTCACCACTGCAACTAATTTTCCCCCTTATGTCGTGAAAAATAGCCTTTTTAGGGTTACAATGAAAACTATAACGGATATTGTACCCTTAAAGGTTTCAGAAAAAATTGAGTTTTTCTATTTGCGGTTGGTCATCATACTACTGCTAACAAACCAGCAACAAAATTAAGTTTGTAATGCTGAAAAACCTGATATTTAAACGTTGACTACGAAACCCTATTTGTGGGCGTGTCTGACACGTTCTTGGCCGGTTTTTTTTAAATCGACAGCAGCGTCTCACCTTGCGCGGCACTCGCCAACCAAGCGCTTCCAAGCATGGTGAGTATGCAGTGGCATGGTAAGTAGGTATAGGTAATAACCTGTTGTAGCTGAAATAAAAAAAAAACATACCTCATAAAAAAATAGAAGTAAGTAGGTACTTAGTATACCTAGTCGAAATGATAAAGCTCTAGTCGAATAGGGAACCCTAAAACGGGTGATAATGGTAACGTTCCGCCATGACCGTATACATCACGTGGTGGAAGACCATCGATAACTGGTAATAACCGGTTAGGAACCTCCTCCTGATGGCAGGCCATATTTTATCCTTCTTTTGTTCCCGCTCTACCTCGTTTGGGCTTTGCTGCGGAAATGTATTTACCGACGAGTTTGTTTGTTTTTAAAAGTTAGTTTGTTTATAAATTGAAGCTGTCGTCAAGATAAAATTCTGATGCTGACAAATAGGGCCGATTTGTAAAGTCAAGATCCTCTACAGCACGATGCGATGAATGCACAATTTAGGTGAGGTGTAAAATATGTCGGTATAGGTATTTCCTTAGTTATTATTATAGAAAACATAGATAGCACAGAATTGATGTGGTTTCGCTTCCTGAAATATCTCAATTCCCGCGCAACCGAATACTGTCAACAAATTATCAGCTCTTTATTTTTGTCGTATAGACACGAGTTTATTTTAGTGGTATTTTTGGTTTTGGTGATGGCTTAAACGTGTATCCAAAAGGGAATTGCTTAATATTTTATTTTTAGTTAATTTAATTACTTAGTTAATCAATCAATCACGGAAAGCCCTCATTTTGTATTTGTGCTATATGCCTAAACGAAAGTAGATAGTAGAAGTTTGACGTACCTATGTAACTAAAATTATCAGCAGTTTGGCGATTTTGTGTGGCAGATCCAATTTGTTTTAAATATTTCGATCCATGTTCCATGGGGAAAGTTTTTTAGTTTCATCAGTACCTTGATGACCTCGTTTCGGCTTGTTGTACCCTTTTTGTTACTCACTGCATATTCTGTGATATCTTGCGATTGAAAGTACCTACCTAGTTTTAAGTACTGCGGCGGATATAAGTAAATAAAAATCACATTTAATTTCAGAAATCCATACAGATTAAGTACCTAAGTGGGCTATTTTCAATAAAAGCCTTCCAATAAACAAACTAATTAAATGAGTCTACCAGGCTGATACAATATTGACTTTGACCTCAGCGAATTAACGTGTTGTTGAAACAAACTGGGCCCGAATTCCGCTATTTGTAGAGTGTCAGTAGGGAGGAAAACTCAAGGACAGAAAGTCATGGCGCAGAAAAATTAGCAGAGCCGACCTCAGAAGATGCAAAGCAGTCAATCTGTTTGTATGTTCATGTCGTCCATGTAGTTATGTACCGATGGCGGGACCCACACATATCTAACGTCCGTTGCTGCGTTACGCATGCGTTATGAAAATGCAGATTATTTTTTTTTTTTTTTTTTTTTAATGTGGCAGGGCCACTGGCTTTCACATCTCGTCAGTTGAGACGTATTTCGCCATTTAAGTAAAGTTAGGTTAAGTCGGTTGTAAGGTTAGGTAGTCAATGTAAAGTCGTTTGGCATTACGCCGAGGGAGAGTCCACAGCACAGAGGACCTAGTCTTTCGACTAGGGGCTGTGCTGCGCAGTTTATGTGGTAACAAAAACGTGATAGTTAAGTTTTTGCACCACGTGCTGATCCGCTCGTCACTATTACACAATGTCAGATATATGGTTTAATTAACGATTTTCTATTTAACGTTCACTTTAAGAATAGTTTACTGTATAATACACTATCAGAATTATTCATTAAACACTCAAATAAACGAAAAAAACAAAATTATAACCAAATCACATCCGCCATTACGGAATAGCAGCGAACGAATCAAAATGCAGATTATCAACTTATTTTTACACAAATACGGTTTATGTCAAACGGTTTGACGTGAGCATCCATTAGCGCTGCTTTACGCAAAACGCTGCGTCGATGGGACGTTAAAATGGGAATAAGTTGGAAATTCCTCATTGTCTACTAACGCATGTGTTAAGCAGTGCTAGATTAGCGCAATAACGGACGTTACGTGTGATTCCCGCCATATTGAAAATGGCAGCAGGCGAGAAGCCATTTTCGACCAATCACAGCAAAATGCACAGAGACTACTTTACAATGGCTCATTCAGATTGAAATGACTGAAATCTAAGGAGAAGAGGACCTCAAGGTACCTAACTAAGAAGATAGCTGCCACGAACGTCATATCATATTTCTTGCATTCAAATCGGCTCAGAATCACATTATGTTTGTTCTTGTATCAGATTTAGAGCTGAATTTCGTTTTCGTATTGAATCTAGCAACTCTTGCTATATACCTAAATGGGGTCGAGTGATCCTTCTGTATACTCTCTATTTTGTGCCATTAGTTCTTCAGTTTGCTACCTCGTTGGGTTTCGTGGTTTCGTATTAGTGTGGTGTGACACATAACATAATGGCATAGCACTAAAATGGTGTTCTTTGTCTCATTTTTGGTGGTTTGGCAGAGTGTGAGTTGAAAAGTTGTAACTGGTATTTTTGTAAAATTTGAGTCGTCAGTCGTAATGGCATGGTATAACCAAGGAAGAAGCTGTACTGCAACCATAGATTATGACGTAGAATGTACTAGCACAGACGACGCCGGAACGGAACGCCGCATTATGCCGCACGTCATCGTAAGTGTTTCTGCATGCGGTTTCTACAACTCTTTGTGTCAATAACACGGGATAAACAAATACCGCAATGCCTTACGGTGCGGTGGCGCGTGTGTCGAAAGCCACTGGAATAAAACGGCCAAATAATAAGAGAATCCGCCCCTGTAGTCCCACAGCTAGCCATCACTGGTTTATAATATTAATTAACAAAATTCCGGTAAATTTTGAATGTCCATTCAAGCTGGAGTTGGCATTGCCACAAATTTTAGGTAATATTTACGAATGCCACAAACTAGTTACAAGGTTGATTTCATAATTTCACTGATAATTCCATCCGTATTCAATGGATCAAAAATACCTAGATATCTAATAAATAAAATAAAATCGCGCCAGTTTATTGCTTAAAGCAGTAGGTACCTGAGTAAATTTTGAGTTAGGTTAGTCACCCAATTGCAGTGCATCCTGCCTGAGTGCTTTTTTAAAACATAGAAAAGTATCTCAGAGTGTAGACAAACAAACAAAAGAAGAAAATCACACTTATTGTCGGTATTTAGTGTGGGGTCTGTGTAACGACGCCCGAGGATAAGGCACGTCCAGAAGAAAGGACGCGCGAGTAAATAAGGGTAATTCACACAATTCTACTCGAGCACGACAAATGAATCAAGTCGTGAGATGGCCACGTGACTCGACTTGCCTTGAGAAAAGCGCTGGATGAGGTTGCTTATCCACAAGAAGTTATACTTAGTCATGATTGAAAAGTTAAAAGCCATGGCGCAACAAACCACAGTTAGTGGATATGTCGCAGGAATGTAGCGAAATCCAGTAATTCGCAAATCCCTAGGCCCTTCGCGAAGAAGCCGGATAATAGCGAAA